>SZWC01003633.1:154547-170916 GCA_023375785.1 Penium margaritaceum
GCTGGTGCCGCTGCTGCTGCTGCTGCTGCTGCTGCTGCTGGTACCGCTGCCCTCCAACGCCCCACCTGAGCAGTCCCTCGCGGCAACTCCAGCCACAGGAGCAACCGCTCCCCTTTCAGCAGCAGGAACTCCTCCAGCTGCAGCAGCGGAAGCGCCACCGCCCGAGGGCACGGGGTCCTTCCGAAACACCACCTTCCGGAAGGCGCTCCTGGCGAGCAATGTCTCTGGCGAGGACCCGTCCTGCCACGTGTCAAGCACATCGACCATGGCGCCGTCGGCGAGGCCGTCGGGCAGCACGAGGCGGCGGCGGCTGCCCGACTCCCACTTGATGACGTTGAGCTTCTCGTCCACCAGCGCGTACTTGTACTCGAGCTCGAAGCTCTCGGGCACAGACACGAGCGCCTGCCAAACGAGGAACTCGCCCTCGTGGTGCGGCGTCATCCACACACCCTGCTTTATGTTCCACTTGCCCAGGAGGAGGTCGTTGCCGGAGATCATGAGGTTCTGGCCCCATTGCGTGTAGTACGAGATCTTGAACCGCAGGTTGATGCGGTTGAAGCGCTTGAAGGGCGGGTACCGGTAGCCGCCGGGGGAGGGGAAGGCGGAGGTAAGGGAGGAAGAGGAGTTGGAGAGGGAGGAGGAGTTGGAGGAGAAGTAAGAAGAGGAGGACGAGGACGAAGGTGACCGCCGTCCGTGGGACGTCATGGTTGTGAGAGAAGGATCGCACAAGATGTCGGGAAACGGAAGAGCAGCCGGACTCTGGGACGAACAGCACACAAGTCAACTCGGCCTTTGTTCACAAACGGAAAGAATGTGGACTGTGTTTGGATGCTTCTGCGCTTCTGGCTAACGCCAAGGGAACTTGGGAGATTGGGAAGCGTTGCACGGCCTAAAATGCCGGGCTGAAATTGCTGTCCACACGGGCCCCCACAGCTTCCCTCCCAGCAGTTGTTACGGAATGACCCCGTGCCCCTTGGTTTGCAGGGAAAACCCTAAACCTGAATCCAATCCGAAGTTGCAAGTGGAAGGTAAGTTGGGGAACGTGGATGGCAGTCAGCTCGCATGGAGACCTGCCATCGCCAACGTCTTCATTCTTGCAGGCCGAAATAGCATGGGACGAAAGGAGGAGGACGAGGGACAAGGGCGGGGACTAGGCCAGGGTGGAAAGGAAACAAAAGAAAGGGAGAGGTGGAACGGAGAGACGGAGGCAAGGCAAGCAGGCGAGGAGACGGACGGTAAGGGGAGAGGGGGAGCTCCAACTTCAGCTGTGAGTCCAAACGAGGCAGAGTTCGTCGCCGCAAGCGCACGAGCTTGCATGCGGTCAAGATCTCGACCTCCGGTCAGCCTTCGACGCCGGAGCTCGCCGGTAATCACAATCGCGGGAGCACTGCGGCTGAAACCGCCGCAGAGTAGACGGTAGCAGCAGCAGCAGCAGCAGAAATTGCAAGAAGGCCGACGACGATGGCTGTCGCGACCGCGCGTGATTGCGATCAGGGTGGGTTGTCAGTGATCTGCGCCGGTGACGGGTCGCTTGCCACGGCGTGGGGCAAGGACAAGTCACGGCTGGCAGAAGCGATTGCGGCGTCGTCTGCAGCCGCGGAGGGAGCGCCCAGGCCTGCGAGGGGCAGACTGCGATGTCGCGCCTGCACGGCTGCCACACGCGCGGGCCAGCGCATTGGAAGCTCGGGCCAAACGTTCGAAACGGAAGCTGATGAGGGACTTCGCTCAAACGTCCAACTTTAATCCGATGTCCGGCACAACGATGCCCAAACGTTCCCTGAGTTCTGAGATTTGTCCGACTGGCGGTCGTCGGACCAGCGGCATCGGGGGTGCAGAATCACGACTCGGCTCCAAACGCCGATCGCCCGAGAGCACAGCGAACCGGATCGCCATCGCTTTGGGTGCCGGCCTGATGTTGACCACGACTGCTGCTGCACAGTCGACGACATTCGCTGCGCAGTAGCTCGGACAGGGGTCTGGACCAGCGTCCGACTCGATTCGCAAGAGCGTGGACAGAAAAGCGGCGAATTGTATACGCTCTCGGCCGGCGAGAGCGGACATCGCATTGAATGTGGGGCACACATCAAGGACTATCCATCTTGTGTCCACCTTATGATCGAGGATGCGGGAGAAAGAAAGAAACATCCTCCGTCCGATACTGTGCAACTGTTCCTCGCCGCCAATCCAATTGCGCCAATGCTTCAGCTGTTTTCCGGCGTGCAGGCGCTGATGTGGGAGGTGGTGATGGCGGTGGCCGTGGCCCTGGCCGGGCATGTGGCTTCAGCCTCGGTGAGGATAGCTGGAACTGTAGACGACGCAGTCGACCAACACCGCCTTGCTGGCGCCGCTTGCTGCAATTCCCTCCAGTGTAACCGGCAGGGCTACAGCCTTGTGCTGTGTCGAATGAGATTACGGATACAGTAGGCTAGGTAAGCAAAGCCATCGCAAACCATTGGACTGATGGAACCAAACCGGTCAAGCGGATGTCCACAGCGGCCAGGGTGAGGAATTCTCCCTGAGCAGTGAGCACTTCACTGGAGCGGAGGGAGGGGGCTGCAAGCCGAAACGCCGGCCAGCATGCACATGACGGGAGGTGAGACCACATCCAGCAGAGACTTTGTTTTTACCTCTGGTTGTGACCGACTGAGGGCTCAGAACCAAAGCATCCTGGGGGTTGAACCCGGCTCCCGATGAAGTTGTATTAAAATGGCTGGTCAATTCCGGGATTTTCCCACCAAATTTTGGATAGATAAATTAAGAATAAACGACAGTATTTGTTGAAGCAGAGGTAGTTAGTGTAGAGTGCATCAGCAAGGTCATCCTCTATGGTTTTCAGCTGGCCCTAGCCCGTTTGGAGTTCTGCTGCAGGAGCAGGGTTGAAACGAACCAAATGTGTTGTTTTAAGGTTTTTAGAAATAGTGAACTGGTCTTGTCCACAGGAGAAGAGTGCGAGTCTGCCCATCTCTCCCGCCGGATAAGTTGAAGGAGTGAGGCACGGAGAATTCACCAAGCTAAGCTTTTTTTTTTGGGTTTCAAGAGTGTGATAGGCATCTCCAATGTTCAAGGGGTGGTATGAGGAAACAAGGGGGTGAAAATGGTGTGTAGTCCGGACGCTAATGGTCGAAGACGAGGACGTAAGAGGAAGCACTGTTCAGTTGTTTCTTCTGCGGAGCAATATGGGCACGCGTTTCATCCATTGCGAGAAAAACAGATGCGTCTCGCGACTGGTATGGGGTGGAAAAGGAATTTTGTGTGTACATCCTCAGCTTGAAGATCAAGTGGGAGGAAGTTGTGTTTGGTGCGGAGTGACCTCCAGTCAAGGAGTTCAATGGGGGATTTCTCTTTCCAGCTGCCCTTGTAAGATGGACAAAACTTGTGTCTAGCAAGGAGACGATGATATATCTTTGTGAAGGAGGGGAGGGCTGAGGGGAAGCGATACGCCGGGATGTCATGTCATGCAAGAAGACCGATCATGGCCGCGTTGTCAGGCGCGACTACAAGCGTGAGTTGTTTTCCTCGTATGTGAGAGGTGCGTGCCCAGGGGTGGGGGTTGGGTGTTAGGGAGACGGCACCTCCATAGGTAATGCTCAGTTGACGGGAGGTTGCGGGAGGTGACATGTGATCTTTCTACTGAGGCCTATGAGATATTGTATGGTGAAGTGTTGGGTTTTCCTGTGAGCATAGGGAAGGGAGGTGCCATCAGAGATAACTCTTCTCCAGGAAAGTGGGAGCGAATCTCTGACCTCATCCAGGATCTCCTTTTTGGACACGTGACCAAGGACGGGAAGGATGAGAAAGGACATCCGCAATCATAATGTTACGAGTGAGTAGCCAGCGTTCTCGTTGCAGGAGACCAAAAGGTTGATCACCCCCTTTAAGGATAAAGATATTGAATGCAACATATTCCTTCAAATTCCTCGAAGAGGTTACGTGGGGGTTGGATTGCTGGTTCAAAGAGGAGGAATGACTTGAAGGCGCTTTTCCACTTTGGGTGGGTTGACGAGAGTTTGAGTCGTAGGATAGATGGGTGGGAGAGAAAAAAACTTCCATGCCTGGGGAAGTCTTGCGACAAGAGCAGAGTGTGCTTCCACCGTGCTTCGTTGGGTTGGAGGGGCGAGTGTATTCATTTGGCAGCCTGAGCTTCAGTGACGACAGTGGGCCATTTGACACCAAGGCCGTCCTTGGATGGAGGGCTAGCTGCTGTAGCGACGGAGTAAAGATGGAGGCCTTTCCCTAGTCCCATGTGCTCGTTGTTTGAGGAGAGGATACATCGAGCAAGGAGTTTTTGGGACACCAGGTCAAAAACCTATTGAGGCTAAGGGGCTACTCCATCAAGTGAACACACTTCAGAGTTCAACACGGCACCTAACAAAGGGAGGGAAGAATGAGAGGGTTTTCCATAAATTTTTGCTGCTCTAGGTGTCCTTAATGAGGGATTAAAGTAGTTTCATGCTCTTAATTACTCATGCTATAGACGTACAGGAGTCCCTCAAATCTACAAGAGGGAAATTTTTTTAATGCCCCATCGCACAACTACTTCCGTGAATTTCTACCGATCGTTCATCGGTACTTTTGCTGATGTTCCCTTCCACATGTTTCTCACTACGTCGACCACCTTACACAGTTGCAAACCATGTCAATGCTTACTCTTCCCTTCTCGTTCTTGACTGGTATATAACTGATAGTTTGTATACCTTAAGAAGCTCCAAGCAACCCGCCTTCTCACTACAATGTTGTTATGCGAGCAGTTCCTGCGTATACATACACTTAGCCGTGACCAAGAGGTCATCTCCATGCTCGTGTGGAGCCCTGATGCAGACCCAACAAACGTCGGAGCGCCATCATTTTTAATATAAGCATCATCGGCTATAAAAACCGCTGCCATAACGTCCTAGAGACTTACTGGGGCACTCAAGTATTGTGTACAACCTTCTGGTATTTTCTCGGTTGCGTGGCCATGAACATGATTTGCACATTGCATGTTGTGTCCACCGATTGATAGCAGATGTGTGTGTGTGTGTGTGTGTGTGCACGTTTTGTGTCCAACTTGAGATTTTATACCAGAAGGTCTAGAAGATGTTGCATTCAAATGTTTGTGCATAGAGTTATACCAAGATCGTTGCTTTTGGGCCGGTTTCGGGTACACTGGCCGTGTCACGTCCATCACTCGTGCGCCACGGCATATACATGTGGTATGAATGCCTCCCTTGCCATTTCCATCTGCATGTTACAGCCTTGTGAAGTCTAGGAAATCATGTGCACCTTCCTAGACAAAGCCCCACTGTTCTTGCAACTGCCATGCATGCGATTGCATTCAAGTATGTACAACTCATTGTAACTCTGTACAAATCCGTTCAGCTCTGTACATCTTAGTGCATCACTGTACAAGTTATTGCAAGTCCACACAAGTCTGTACAACTCCGTTTTAACTCCGTGAAAATCTGAACAACTTCGAGAATCTCTGTACACCTCGGTACAAATCCGTACAGCTCTATACATCTCCAAAAAGTACGTACAACTGCTTACAAACCCGTGCAAATTCGTGAATTTCCCTACAATTATGTGCATGTTTACAGAATTTCATATCAATTTGTATAGCTCCTTACGAATAAGTACAACTCCGTACATGTCCTTAGAACTCCATTAAGCACCATACAACTTTGTAAAAGCTGTGCAAAAATCCATATGACTGCACACATTTCCACACAAGTCCATCCAGTACTATATAAATTTGTAAAACACCATACATATCTATATAAGCATGTCCACCTTTGTACAATCCCACACAATCCACGCAAAACTCAGCATACGTTTGTCCAAAATTGCACATATCCATACAACTTTGCATTAATGTGTACAACAAAAAAATAGATTACTGTATTCGTTGACTGGAACAACAAAATGCAATTAGATTATGCCCTTGGATAAACTTATCCACAATTACCTGACCAATTAATGGTGCCAATTATCTTAGGATGTGCCGACTGTATGTAAAAACAGAACGGCGGAAACAAACGGTAGTAATGGCTCACTACACATTGTAGTACAACAGACAAACCACGAATTGTACGCTTTATGGAAACGACAAGAACCCGCCCAACGACGTACATAACGTAGCAACAAACAGTGTACCAACCAATGGAATAACACCACTGTAACATACTTGCACGGAGAAGTAATCTAATTCTGTCAAAATGTACGCCATGACAATTTTCAGGACTGCAACGCATTCATAAATGGGGGGCAAAAAGTCCTGATGCCAGAGCCACCACTCAACCTCATCGGATAGCGGTCTTCATGCTCAAAAGACCGTGGAGTGAGGTGCTCTTTGTCATGGTCATGCTCATCCTAGCAAGCTTCCTCGTAGTTGTTGACCACAAACCCATTCGTGTACCTTTGGATGATTCAGGGTTCCTTTCCCTCGTTGGAGTTGGGGATGGTAGATTTTAGGAGTACATAGAAGCGAAACATTAGGGGATCAATTGAACCTCCTGTGGGTATAGCACGATGCAAAATGCACATCAATATGCATTGTACCCATCTAATGGTCACCTTCATATCCATCATACACACTCACCGGAGTTAAGAACATGCACAAGCGCTACGGTGAGCGGTAGTTCCGAGCTGGTGGGCGGATCCTAAGTGGGACAACATCTTTGCCATGGGGTGTGAATGGCACGCACAGTAAAGTGATCAACCGCGATGGAGCAGGTTCGAAAGACCACGAGTGAAACACCGCGATTGACCATGTCATGCAACATGGTCAACCGCGGATGCATGTCCCACGATGTTCCGAATGGTCACTGGCGTTGGAATCATCAAAAGAATAATAAACTTCATGCGTCTTCAATCGCATCTGAAACCTTGTCTGTAAATGCATGGGACCCACATGCCGGCTGTGGCACCGAACACCCAATATCGGCAAACATGGCGTGTGTATAGAATTCAACGTTATTGTCATCCGTAGAATGGAGCCCCGTTCTCTTAAAAAAAGATGGCTTGCCGACCATGCACATGCATGCTTCATAATGCAGACACATCACCAACCGGATATCACCATTTTAGAAAGATGGCAAGGGTCGCCAACCCAAAACAAGGCCCCCCACATTAGGCACAAGAAGTCGATGACTATGACAAATCAATTTGGTGTTGGAAGTGTAAAACTTGGATTTTTTTTCAAGTAAAGACTAACAATGATGGTCCACTTGTATCCTCATGTTCACATTGAGATACCACGCACCCTACGAGGAAACACAACGAGTAAATAATTCACTACATCGGTCACTAAAATGTGACTGCAATATCTATTTCTGAAAAAAAAATGGATGTACTACTAGGAATCTGTTCATGTTGCCACATAAGAGGGCACCGCGTTCACGGCTAGTTGCTTTTCTTGTTTTGTGGGCAAGGCGGTCAGTCGTGAAAACAAGCGGGCGATTCATATTGTATGCGAGGAAAGAAGGTAATCAGGTAGGACTACCCTCAACACGTGGTTAAAAGGAAATAATTCCATTTCAATAATCATATGACACTAGATTTTGATGGGATTTTTTCATTTTGGTGGATGAATGGATCGTTAGTCTCGATGAAAGGGGCTGTTCAACATTGTTTTTAACCTGAATTTCTATGGTGTGAGTCGAGTTGGCGGTCACCACTCTCGTCCCAAGTGTAGCTGTCATTCAAAGGGCAAACTTCATGCTTCCCTGTTCACGCGTGTAAGAGCAGCTTCTATTTCGGCTGAAAATGAGTGAAACTATGTGAGGCTCAACGGTCTCGGCGGTTAACCAAATATTACAGTTTTTCCGCCTATCAACTCGAGCATGTAAGGGGTTTTGAAAAATCCTTTTACTTTTCATTAGACACCAGACAGCTGGCTGCTGATGTGGAGTGATTTCACGATGGCCCAATAGAATGCAACGAGGAGTCGGTGTTGCTGTAGTGAAAAGTCCAGGTTAGAATTATAGTTAAAAAACAAATAGACGTCGACTGCGAAGACAGTGAGGATGTGTTCTCAGGTCGCTACTATATTCCCTTGGAACATGCAGACGGGGTAAACGATGCAATCTTCTAGTCGTTGCTCTAATTGCATCATGAGTTAGCAAAATTTAAAAGTGAAGATTTTAAAAGGTTGTGAAAGTTGCTGCCACTACACAGCAGTCAACCTTCATTGGCTTTCCAAAGTTCATAGCCAAGATGTCAAAGTTGCGTAGAAACCACCTCTCTAGGCCTTGACAGCGACAGCCAGAAGAGGGAGCGTTCTGTGAGTCTTTTTCCACACGTGAACTATACTGTCAACCCGCTGGGAGCAAGCTAGAATTTGCCTAGTAGCTCGTCAGAATTGATGTCACTCAAACTGCTAACTGGCAGACTGTGGTACGATGACTATGGTCATTGCAGTTGCTTGTGTTAGGAAAACAGGAAACGTCGGTCAAGAAATCATTGTGTTCAAGAAATAATGGAGCAGCCAACCCAGATATTAAAAAGGAAAGATACAAACTGATACTTTCAATTTGATGGAATGAAACTTAAACTATAATGGTTTAAAAAACAGTGAAAAAATAGGGTACACTTGCCGTATACCCACTGTCATCGCAACTATTGTACACCTTCCCCATTTTTCAGGAAAAGGAATAGGACGACCACTTTCACAGGAAAACACATAAAACATCCACTAAATGCAGAAAATACTCCTGAGTGCCACTGTTTAAAACTAACTCTGCGCATGTCCACCGAGCTAAAAATCATATGGGGAACAATATTATTCTCCGCATACCCACTTTCACACTCTACCGACATACGCCCGACGACATAGAAAGAAAGCCTTAGTCATTGACGCAAACACAGACTAGGTCTTGTATGCTAATACTCTTCCTATTTTTAAAAAATCTGTAGCGAGAGTTGAAAATGACTTACATGCTCACTATATTTCTTTTGTATGTTTGTAGTGTTTGTCTACCTTCGCGGGTCTCTCTTTCACACTCTCCCCCCATCCCTCTCCCTCTCTCTCTCTCTCTCACTCTCATTGTCTATGTGTTTTTATGACTTTTGCTCTGCTTAATAGTCCTCGAACGAGAAAAAAAAGTATAGGTACCGGTATCGGCATCGAGCTGGACGGCTGCTCAATACCAACACCGATACCCTCGATGGCCGCGATACCGACACGAGGGCTCGATAACGGCGACGCTGTGACTCCGACGGGCTGGCTGGCGGTAGCGAGCCAGGCCGTCGACTCCCTGTTTCACTATCGAGCTGTCAACCGGACGAGGTCCGATCAACAGCTCGTCATTTTTTTGTGTGCGCTCTTCTCATATCGACGACGTCGACATGAGAAATAAGCCCAAAGCAAATTGACATCAACGTCGAATCGGAGTCCATATTTGCACTGCAAATATAGACGTCGAGTCGACGTCGAAAAATGTTTTCTGTGCATGGGAGAGATTTTATGAAAACAAATACGTCACTCAATTGTTTTTCACATTGCAACAATCTGAAGTGAAAAGTTTAAAGTAAAACATGACTATTCGCTCATTAACGTAACGAATGAGCAAAACAGTCATTGAATGGGTCCGTAGATCCAGGGCCAATAGGCCCATTCGAGGGCTTTTTTGCTCGTCTGCTTTGCGAACGAGCACATAATGCGACTGTGGACATCCACGGTCGCGTTAGTGTGATGTACACGATAGTCCAGCCGCCAATGTCCGACGACGAAAACAATTTTTCTTAAGTTGACGTAAATGATACCCCCGGTGTTTTATGTGCCAAAAACGCGACTAATTGTTCGAAAAATTACAAATAACATCAAATTCGTCACATAAAGGAACTATAAACATAGGACGAAATAAAAATTCCTGTGAAAGCAATAAAAAATCAAAAATATACTTCGGATAGCCACAGTCGTCGAACTAATTCGTATGGAACCGGTGTAGTGTGATTTTCTTTGCATTAGTGGACGAGGCATGCATGATCTGAGACGCTTTGAGAAAAGTGGGTACAGGACGTATTTTTCTGTGTAAAGTGAGTACCGCATCTTTAATGTGCGAGAAATGGCCTGAAGAAAGTTCGGAGGCACAAATAATGGGTATAGCGGAATTAGGCTGGAAAAATATCATATCCTATTTTCATCACCATATAAATAATAAAATTTGACATTAGATATTAGGGGGAGAAACTCTATACTAACCTGTTCAATTCCATAGAGCTTGGCAAAACTCCATACAACTCCGCACAACTTTTTACAATTCATCATGAATACGTACAACTGAATACAACTGTGCATAACTCCATATAAATATATATAAATGTTTACAACTACACAAAATACATCCATCTTTGTGCATCTCAATTGAACTCCGCATTACTTTTTCTGATGTTTTACAACTGTGTATGCCTCTGTGCAACTCCTTTCAACTCTATATGACTACATACAACTCCTTACAACTCCATTCAACCCTGCAGAAATTGGTACAACCTTGAAATATTTAGTACAACTTCTCACGTCATTATACATCTCCCTACACGTCCAAAAAACTTTGTTCAACTACGTACAACTTGGTAGAACTTGCACGAATCCGTACAAACCCACATAGCTTTGTACAACACCACATACATTCCACACAATTCCATATAGATTGGCAAAAATCTTTACAGTTGTGTACATCTCTGTACAACTTTGTGCAACTTTATACCATTCCGTAGAACACCTACAAGTCCTTAGTGCTCTGTAGTACTCCGTACACCTTTGTACACTTATGTTAGGCTGTTCAACCCTGTAGAACTCCATAGAATTCCGTACATCGTTGCACAAACCTACATAATGTTTTAGAAATGATCACAACTCCGCACACTTACAAGTCCTTACAGCTTTCTACTACTCCATATACCTCCGTAAAATTTTGTATGATTTATTACAAGTCTAGAGAACACCACACAACTCCGTACAAACTTTTTCAACTCCACAAACTTCCATAGACTCTGTACAACTTCGCAAAACTTTGAACAAATCTGGACAATCCCGAACAATTTATCACAACTATATATTACAAGTAAAGATCCATTCAAATTCATGCAACTATTTGCAACTCGGTACAAGTGTACAAAAGTCTGTACAAATCCACAAAACTCCGAAGAGCTCCATGCAACTCCGTATAACGCTACAAGAGTTTGTATGAATGCATACATATTTGTACATATCCATACAACTTCAAACAACTCTCTATCATTTTCTACAACATTCTTCAACTTTGTGCAGCTCCATACATCTCCAAACAATTCCGTTCATCCCTGCAAAACTCCACTGAACAACGCACAACGCTGTAGGACTTGTTCAACTCATGCAACGCCCATGATGACTTCTGGAAGTCGACGTCGACGTCCACGTCGGACGTCAATACATCGGACGCCGTCACTTGTCAGTCCAAGTCGATGTGGGTTGGCCACGTCGATTCACCCTTAGACATTGGAGCACAGTGCCATGACCAAAACTTCAACTACTTTTCCATGCTGGGCACGCTTGGACCAGGAAAACTCTATTTCCAAAAAAAAAACTAACATTTGTCTCCTGAGTGTGGCCACTTTCTTTTGCTTGCCATATTCATTCATAGCTGTCATGTGACATTTTTGCAACCTCATGTTCACATCGCATTCCCTTGCAAGCTTAGATGCAATGGAGATAACGTTTTAACATTGCTTGCCATGTTCATTTTTAGCTATCCTGTGACACATTCATTTCAAGGAAGTACATCAGAAAAGTCAAATGAAGTGGAGATAGCTTTTTAAAGTAAGCATGCATTGCACATGACATCAAGTGCCCCTACAATTCCTCTTTCGATGCTATCTAGAGGATTTCCTTGCCTTGCCTGCTGAAGATTGTCCTGCCCTGCCTTTTGGTGGAGCAGCATCAACTGCTCCACCACCTGCTCTAGCTGATGAAATCACGGTCAACCCTGACTGTCCAATGGTGGGTCCTGCACTGGCAACCTCCACTACATCTGCCTCCAGATCTTTCCGCTTCCTCACTCATGTGCAAAGGATCCTGGAAACTTCCTCGTCAGNTTCGATGCTATCTAGAGGATTTCCTTGCCTTGCCTGCTGAAGATTGTCCTGCCCTGCCTTTTGGTGGAGCAGCATCAACTGCTCCACCACCTGCTCTAGCTGATGAAATCACGGTCAACCCTGACTGTCCAATGGTGGGTCCTGCACTGGCAACCTCCACTACATCTGCCTCCAGATCTTTCCGCTTCCTCACTCATGTGCAAAGGATCCTGGAAACTTCCTCGTCAGCAGTTTTGAAAGCATCGTCTTCATCCTTCCCAGCTACTTCCTCATCATCTTCCTCCCCCTCACTGTCCTGCTCATCCTCCAACTCCTCATTAGAGGATTCCTCATCATCTTCCTTTGCTTTACCGTCATCATTTTCTGCTGCTTCCCCCGTCCCTGCGTTGGCTTCAGCGCCTACCCTGCCTTCGTCTTCACCATCAATGCCATCCTCTGAGATCACTGGATCCCATTCCACCACGTCAGAGTCATCATCAGCTGCCTCTGCCTAAACTTCCTCATCGTCCTCACTTTCACTCTCTACTTCTTCTTCCTCCACCAGCTTACGCAGATCAGCCGTCAGCTTCTTTGACTTCTTCCGTCCATACAACCGCGTCAAGCGGACGTTCACCCGCACCAGCAGTTCAAGGGTCTTCACCTTCAGCCTGTTCCTCCTTGTTGTCTCCACCAGTTGATGCTTACTGAATACACGCTCTTTGTCAGAGGAGCTGCAAGGCTGAGCAAGGAGGCGCATGGTAAATGCATGAAGCACGGGCAGACTGGCGAGGAACTGTGCGTGCCACCTAAACGCAGGCATGTCGCCTGCAATGACCTGCTGCACTACTGCTTTGGCTTTCTCCACGTCCTGTGCACGACTGGGCTCAATGTCACAGGTCACCCGCGCATTTTCAAACCCTTCAAGCTCCCTGCTCAGCTGCTCTTGGTCCTTCTCCGACACCAGGGCGTTCACCACTATGTTCCATGCCTCGACCATTTTCTTGTCGCCGTCGAATTTATGCCTGAACTGCTGTGGGTGGACTCGTTGGGCGGCTACAAATACAGGGAAGGACATCTGGTTAGTCCATCTGCTGCTGAGACGCTCCAGTGCAAATTTCACCCATGCAGGATTGCATGGAGCACTGCGTTGGCCACGAGCCACAGCAAGCTTCCTCATCTCCTTGGTCGTGTCCAGCAGTGTCTCATACACGATTCCTGCCGTGCCACCTGCGGCATCAGCCTTGCGCAGTGCAATGGCAAGTGGGGACATTAGCTTCACCATGGCCTTGACCTGCACCCAGAAAAATCCCATCTTCACAATCCGACGTACTTCTTTCTTTTTTGCCTTCCAACCCGCATCTTTCCCAGCCCCCATCTCCTTCCACTTGGCACTGGAAATCATCTTCTGCAGGCAGTCACGCATGCTTAACAGGCGCTCAAGCATCGTGTGCACAGAAGCAAAGTGTGTAGCCGTAGCTGGCAGCAGCACCCTCCCTCTTGACTCAGCCTTCAACCAGGAGTGCAGAAGATCCTTGTTCTTGAAAAATGTGACAACTTGCTCAGCCTTGCTAATCACTGCCTGGCCCCACTCAGTCTTTCCTACATCTTTCAGCACCAAGTCCAGACTGTGAGCAACACAGTGAGCAAAGAAGATGCTTGGATACTTGGTCCTCAAGGTCTCGTAGGCCTTCTTGTTTGTTGAGGCAGTGTCGGTGAAGACGAGCACCACCTTTTCCGGGCCGACATGCGTTATGGCCTGATCAATCACTGCGGCCATGTGATTGGCATCTCTCAACCCACTGGCATCACGAGAAAAGAGGTGGGCCACCCCTTCAGCGTTGGTGGCCATGGCGGAATAGATGGGGCGAATCTGAATATCAGACCATTCATCCACCCCCAGACTCACGCCAAAAATCTCCCAGCCATTGCGGAGAGGCGCTTCCATCTCCTCTAGCTCCTTGTTCAGCTGCGGTAAGATGACCTCGGTGACCCTATCCTTGCTCAGTAGCCTGAAGCTCGCGTTCATGCGCCTGGCATCCTCCATGAGCTTTAGCACAATCCGCTCTCAGCAGAAGGATATCGACAGCGCAACTTTGGCCATGACTTTGAAGATGGTCTTCTGGCACTGGTTGTTGTACGCGTTGGCAAGGTGGTCACTCATGAGTGTCTGCTTCGTGGAGTTGAGGCTTGCAGCAATCAGGGGGGTAGTGAGCAGGTCTGGAGCTGCAAGCGGGGTCCGAGAGGTCCCCTCTGAGCCTACAGCCTGGCTCTGCTCCGCATCTCCTTTTGCTACTGCCTTTGCAACGCCTTCTGCCGCCTGCATCTCCTTCAGCTTCCTCTCCATGGTCATCTCGACCCAGTTCACAGGGTTGGCATTGTTGCCCCATGCAGCTCCATGACCTTTGAACAATTTCTCGTCCGCACCGGTGAATCATTCGTTTGGCAGGGGAAGAGGGGGAAGGCCAAGGATGGCACGGGCAGTAGGAGGTGCCACCGTACATTTGGTTATGTTCGGGATTGGTGCCCCGAAGTGGCCTCGGATGCGGTCAGCACCACCGGAGAACGTGCCACCGCAGCCACCGTAGTAGAAACCAGGGTAGCCACCAGCCGTAGGCACGGGACGAACAAACTTGCTTAGAGCACGGTTGAGGAAGTCGCCTGTTAGCACGGGCAGCCTTGTGGTGCTGGCGGCTGCCTGTGCGCACGTTGCAGACTTGGTGCCGCCAGCCATGGTGAACAGGCTGTGCCGGCGGCAGAGCCTCTGGCCCTGCCCCGAGGCAGTGCAGGAAGAGTATGGCAAAACGAGTGTCTAACTGCACATATGGGGTTGTGCTTGCTGAATCTGTGGAAACAATGCACCTGGACTACTCAACAGAGTAGGGGGGGGGGTCGATGAGCAAGTTTCTGTAGAGAACGTCTGCCTTCCCAGCTTGGCATGGATTCCATGCCTGGCTGGAGCCCAATGAGTCCATGTTCTATATGCTGATTGGGTGCATGAATAAAGCAACCAATCAGCATGCGTAGAACACGTCGTTGCTCATCGGATACATCGTTTAGCCGTGCATTTTGGCGGCGTGCAGGCCTGCCTTATCGTTGGAATGTCACCGACTTTCCAGCTGATAAGGCTGATGCTCTTGGTTGGTCTTGAGCTGGCCTGGCCTGGTCCTTTTGATTTTGCCAGACGGTCACGACGAGTCGACGTGGACCGACGTTCCGACTCCGCCTTGACCCCGGCAAGTCGGAAATCAAAGTCTTCATGGTGCAACGCATACACCCTGTACAACCTTCACAACTCCGTGCATCTCCGTACAACTCTGTATAAATCCATACAACTTTAGAAAATTTGTACAACTCCGTACAACTTCTTACAACTTCAGATAACTCGGCACGACTCCTCACAATTTTAGAAAACTGGGGATAAATCAGTACAACTGCATGTAACTCAATATGACTACATAAAACTATTTAAAAAATTACATAACTTCGTAAAACTCCTTACACTTATTTAGAACTATGTAGAACCCGCTCAATTCAGGAAAGCTCTCTACAACTACATGCAACTGCGTACAACTACGTACAATGTTCTACAAGTGTTGTAAACACTTTTCAATCCATGCAACTTTGTCTGAATCCATGCAACTCCGGAAAACGTTGTATAAACCTAGAGAACTCCAAAAAATTCCTTACAACTCCATAACAGCTTGTTTAAACTCAATACACATCCTTACAAATCCGTATAATCACATAGAAACTTGTAAACACCAGGACAACTCCGTAGAACTTGGTACAACTCCATGCAACTTCACCATAGGGGATGAAATAAGCAACACTGACGCAATATGAGATGACGTAGATGGTGACGAAGACGTGATAGGAGATAAGGCAGGCATTGACACGGACACAACACTCAACAATATGAGATGATGCAAGCGTCAACACAGACATAACAAGAGATAATGCGCGTATCGACACAGACACGACAAGAGAGAACGTAGGTGACAACACAGATGTGGGTGATGTTGGCGGTGACGTAGCTGTGGCAGGAGATGGCATTGGTGATGGCGTAAACATGACATGAGATGACGCTGGTGACAATGCACATGTAACAGGAGGTGACACTTGCAATGATACAGACACAAGAGGAGATGATGTATGTGATGATGTAGTGGGATACGAAGTGTGACCACTGTCGGAGGACACTCCACGTACACCACCTCCCCCTCGACAAGAGAAGGGCACAAGCGATGGAACATAATGAGCGATGTCACGTGAGAAGGTGCTCTCAAAGAAGAGAGCATCACGATACTTGACAACCCGACCACGGGATCCCAAAAGCGCG
>SZWC01003633.1:171041-183366 GCA_023375785.1 Penium margaritaceum
ATGCACATGTAACAGGAGGTGACACTTGCAATGATACAGACACAAGAGGAGATGATGTATGTGATGATGTAGTGGGATACGAAGTGTGACCACTGTCGGAGGACACTCCACGTACACCACCTCCCCCTCGACAAGAGAAGGGCACAAGCGATGGAACATAATGAGCGATGTCACGTGAGAAGGTGCTCTCAAAGAAGAGAGCATCACGATACTTGACAACCCGACCACGGGATCCCAAAAGCGCGAGGTCTTGGACTGAGAGGGGATACCAAGGCAATTGCATAGAAAAACTTGAGGAGACAGCTTGCCATTATGTTGGTCCTCAGGGAGCCAAATGTTGACGATGTTTCCCTAAGCACAAGCGAGGCGAAGGTCAACACAAGGACCATACCATCGCTCAAATGGTGTGACATGACAAGGCAACAGACTTTGGGAAACACGGTTCCAAACGCACTTCATGTAGGACATGACCTCAAAGGCAAATAGCGAAGGGACGCCAGACTCGACAAGAAGGGTACGAACATCGTCAGCAAGAGTGCACTTCTAACGTTACAACATTTCATTCTACTATGGTGTATATGATGGAGCAGAATGCTCCAGATGCACTCCTTAAGATGAGAAAGCGGGTCGTGGAACCCATGAACTCCCCACAATGATCAAAGCGGTGTGCTATCAGCTTACGCTAGCAAGCACGCTTAGCCTGGAAAAGCTAAGACTCCATCGTGGGCCCAACATCCCTTTTCGAGTGAAGGACAAAGAACCCAGCTAAAGCGCGAGGAATCATCCATAAGACACGAGACGTACCGACCAACATCCCCTAAAAATTAATCAAGGAATGGACCCATCATCTCCGCATGGACAAGGGCAAGGGGGTGCAACGTATGGGAGTCAAACGAAGGAAAGGACGCACGATACATCTTGCCTTATGCGCAATCAAGAAAGTCAGCAGTGTACGGCGCAGGGAATGTGCCAGGGTCAAGTCCAATAGCAAGCTGATGACACAAGAGGCTATGGACGGCGGCTGTATGCACATGACACAAGTGGCGATGGAGTAAATGTGTGTGTAGAAGGATAAGCGAGGGAGAAACATGCACATGCACTACTATAGTGGCCACGGGCAACTGTGCAAACAAGGGCACACAATTCAACTTGTCACAACGCAGACCACAAACAACAAGATAGCCTGACGATTGCAGTGACACAATGCCAACGCCATAAGATGAAGCAGAGTCCATGCCTTGATCTTTCAAGGCAGTGACAGACATCAAGTTGACCTCAAGCACAGGGACAAAGAGGACATCGTGCAAGACGATGTCACCCAACAGGCCAACAAAACACACAACATCAATACCCTCAATGGGCAACATGTGGCTAGAGCCGATGCGGATAAAGTGGGCATCACCGACAGGCCCCAACATGACAAATGCAGCATGAGACGACATCATGTGATGAGTGGCTCCATAATTGATGATCCAAAAGGCACTTGACACACAAGATGAAGGGATTACATGACATTGCACAACACTGCAAGCTAGAACAGGAGATGACATCGTACGACCTGAAGCCACAGCAAAGAGACGAGGAATGGTGAACGACTGCTAATGCTCAACCCGATCCACAAACGACACAGCTCCACCATCTGACGCACCCAAAAGGGCTCCATCCGACGAACAACGGTGACCTCCGGACTCAAAAGTCAAACTCACACCAGAGGAGACAACTAGATGCCAAGGATGGGAAGGGAATGTGGAAGCCGGAGAAGATGTGTCTGGACGATGCGATAGCTCCAAGAAGGACTGAGCCGGTGACAAAAAGAAGGATGGAGCCACAATGGATGGGTGTAGGAGAAAGAAGGCTGTCCATGGATCATAGGATAGTATGGTGGCAGAAGCCAACGCCACCCCGGGTGGGGTACTGTCACTGCCAAGGCGTGTGAGTTGGAACAACCGGTGTCATGACAACGGTGGTCTCCCACTGCACAAGGTCAGAATCCCACGTACAAGGGTCTCAACCGTAAGAAAGAGAGAATAAAAGACAAGACCTAAAATTGGTCTACAAGAACCAGTCTCCTTCTGGCACCGGGACAAACCCCGGATGCCCACATATCGACCAAGGAGCAAAAAGATAAAGGAAATAATAAAGGCAAAAATATATAAAGAACAAAGAAAATGAAATGGTCCAGCAAAAGAACACGACACCTAGCCCATCGAAGGCACATCACGGTTCACCCAGGATTGGTGTTGGTGCGCCAAGGAGGAGTTGGCCAAAATATTTTTTCTTTTTTCTTGGAGGCGAGCGAGGTCCAATGCGCTTGGACAAGCTCTTCAATTGACAGGCTCATTGATCAACTGGCTCATCGGTCTGCGAGCCGGTCGACCGACGGAGCAGGAGGCACGAGAAGCTGGGAGGATAATTCCCGCCTACTGCTTGCATGGACCTACTGCTGCTAACACTCCTGCTTGCGCTGTTGGTTTGCTGCTACTACTGCAGCTACTCACGTGAAATATCTACTACTACTAATACTATCTCTGTTGCTATGGCTGCAACTGGTCGCGTAACAGCTCCAATACTGCTACAACTGTTGTTTCTGTTGCTGCTGCTTCTACTACTGGTCAAAACACGGACCCAATACAGGAGGTTCTGTCTTTGGCACGGGTTTTGTTGGCACCGGTGGCTGGTGTGATTACTGGCACCACTAATGTTGCTCTTGGTGCAGAAAATACCGCTATTGGTGCTGCTACTACTGCTGGTGCTGATGCCGAGGCTACGACTACTGGTGCTGTTGCGGCCTAAGGTATTTCCATTGTGGTTTCTACTGCTTTTGTCCCGTGTGCATGTCAATGCAGACAATGCTGTTGCTGTAGCCACTGTAGCTGAATTGGCTGCTACAGCTGTATTTTTGATAGCCTAAGACTACATCACTTGTGCTTTACGTCGCCGCCAAGACGGCCGCTGTGACAAAGGAAACTGTCAAACAATTTATGGCGACATTCTGCCTCCGGATCTTCCAAAAGACTACGTGACGTGAGCCCTCAACTCAGGGCCTCCACGTCACCAGGACCTGTACGCCCCACCCAGCCCAGCCCAGCCCAGCCCAGATGCCTCCGGTGCCATTGTTGTATGCTCTATGGTGGGAGGAAAAGGCCGAGTCTCTCTGGTACACTGATACCATGAGGGAATGGAGAAACCCCCAAGGCAACGTTCAATGCAAGAGGGTACATTGCACATAACATCATGACATGAATGATGCTTCAAAAGATGGAGAGACGGTGAAGATACCCTTGAAAAACATAGATGTTAAGCTAGGAAACAACAGAAAAGTGTACATGTCTAGCTCATCCACGTTTTGTTTTGACTTTGTGACGTTTAATGAATTCTTTTTTGGTTTTATTTCAACCAAGTATACAAAGCAATGCTGGTGTTGCAGGTTGCATAGTTTTTTACAACAATTCCCTGAACTGCATAGTGCATTTTCAAACATTCTGCAGAGGAGCATGAAACCATCGAATGAAAGACTTAGTTGAATAGTGGGAGAACAACAATACATGTAACATCCAGAAAAACATCACTCATCATTCTCCTCAGCAGCATCTTGCTCAGCCTGAGCATGCTTTGTCAGAGCCTTCAAAAGGGCGCTCAACCTATCCACCACTGGCTACCTCGCCTTCAGCAGCACAAGTTATTGGAATGTTACATCTCCAAGGTTGTGACAGTATTCGGTGTGAATGTTGTCAGCCTGTGAGAAAATACTCTCCGACGAGGCACTACTACAAGGAACACACAGAACGTATCGTGCAAGTGCGGCCACTACAAGCAAGCGCAGCACATTCATGGCCCAGAACACTTCTACTTTGTGGTCCTCCATCAATGTGCACGCCAGCTCATCCTCAAACTCCTTCAAGACATCCTTCTTTGGCCGTGGAGTTGTAGGAATGAGGCTTCCCATGAGGCGCTGCTGAGGGGCGGTTCTCCTTGTTGAAAGGATTGCAGTAGGGGTGGATGTGGAAGGTGTCGAGAGACCGTTGTTGCTTGGCTGGCTGTTGCTTGTAGGCTGGCTACGCCCACGNTGCCACGTGGTACAGCTGTTCTGATCCTGCTGCTGTTGCTCTGGTTATTGCCGCTGCTCGAGTTGCTGCTGCTACTGCTCGGCTCCGGGGTCGCGAGGTGTTCGTAAAAGGCGAGTACGTCATGCATCTTCTCACATGCTTCCTCAGGATTGACATGTGCTCAACGCTCCTCTGTGTATAGTGTTGCATGCCTGTCAAAGTACACAGGACCGTATCTGGGGTTGAGGCACGTAGCCATGACACAGCTATTTGCGACTGTCTCCTGGTACTTGAGTAGCTTCTTTTGCGCACGCTTCATGCCAGCAGCAACTGGTTCTTCCCACGCTATTGGTGTGGCATTGGGGTTTTTCTGCTTATCCTCGTCGGTTGGACGACGCTCCATGGTGTGGTCTTGTAGCTCATGAAACCAAGGAATGAGGCTTCCAAGAGTGGGGTACTTCTCACCCTCCGCCAGCTCCGATACGGCTACAAAAGGCTCGATAGCCTCTGTTACCTCCTCAATAATGGGCCACTCAGCCCGCTCGATGGAGAGTTCTGTGGGTCCGCCATCCGGACGTCTGGACTCTGCAATGTACTTTTCTGCACTTACACGTGTGTCCAACATAGCCTTCATCATTATGTGTGTAGAAGACAAGTAAGTGGGAAAGTCATTTGAGAGGGCAAACCTGTCGTCAGCATCATGGTGGATCCATGCCACCCTCCATTGTTGGGAGTGACGTGCATGCACAACAAGCGCACGCTCCTTTGACACCACGGGATCCACATCATCGTCATGTAGAAAGTCTTGCACTGCGATGTTGATGACATGAAAAAAGCACCTGAACGTTGCACCAACCACATAGTCAGCAGGATTGCATTCGTGCAGAATTCATGCCATGAAAATGGTGTTTGCTGGTCCATGGTCAACCCTATCATCTTCCCGCCAAGGTCGCATTCTATCCAGATGCAAGTGTAAAGTGCATCAGCATGACACTCACCGGTATGTGGCCCATCAAGCCACATGCAGTCCAGAACTATGGCATTGCACTTCCAGTGGGCATCAATGAAGTGGATTGTGACAGCCACCCAAGACTGCCCATTCCCTGCTGTCCACCCATCTGTGGTGAACACTAACTTCCCTGGTTGACTGAGCAAATAGTTGCGGATCTTTTGACGATGCTATGACGCCCTTTTCTTGATGAGGTTGGACAACTTCTGCCGCGTGGAGGCATCCATGTCAGTGCACTTCTTCACAAGCCGCTTGAATATTTTTGCCTCCACGACTGTGAAGGCAATCTGGGTCTCCACAAAGAGGTCAAAGATGTCTTAACACAACTCCTCCTTCGTGTAGCTGTATAACATGGTGTGAGGAACAATGAGTCATGGCTGATTGACAAGGATAATGGACAGAATAGCGCTAGAGCATTATTTTGACTAGTACTTACTTCAGTACCTACAGGTGTGCATAGTCCTTGATCGATGGCTGATCATCTTCCTCGTCCTTCTTCTTCAACTTCTCCTCCTTCTCCTCCTTCTTGATAGCTAGTAGAATGGCCTTCTCAGGATAGGCCACCTTAAACTCCGGCTTGTGCCACACCCTGAGGTGGCTCTCCATGCACGCTGTCCCTCCGTCTGGACGCACGAACTCTTGCGTGTGTGGGGGGCACGTCTTGATCTGGCAATATGCTGGGTCCTCATTCCCCGGTCCTACAATGAAGTAGCGCCAAACTTTGGTCCTATGCCTGCTGTTGGGATTGGTGGTCTCCTTCTTTCCTGTGGGCAGACGTCAGATTTTGCGCTCAAAATACACAGTCGGCATCGCAGCGATAGTCAGAAAACCACGCACAGGCTTCTCCTCCTTCTTCTGTAACATTAACTCTTCTTCTTCCTCCCCTACACCATACTCCTCTGATCCATCCTCATCCCCCTCTTCTTCTCCTTGGTACTCATCATCATTCCCACCGTCTTCATCCCCATCCTCATCGGCATCCTCATCCTCATCCTCATCCTCATCGTCATCCTCATTACCCTCATGTCCACCATCATCACTATCATCGTGACATCCCTCATCCTCTTCATCATCCCCATGCACACCCGCCGCGCCCTTCTCCCCCCTCCCCACATACTCATGTCGTTGTCCTTGTTGAAGTCTTCATCCTCGCCAATGTTATCGATGACAAGCAGTGGAAGTTCCTGGAAGTCATGAGCTTCTTCATCTGCATAAATGGGTAGTGCTGGTATGACAAGGCGCTTCTTCTCCACGGCAGCTGCTTCCCCCCTTTTTCTTCAGTGTGGTGGAATTTTTTGCTTGAATTTCCGTACCTTCTCAGGCACATCCAGGAAGAGAGGGTCCTTCAACTGCAGCGCCGCATGAAGGGCAGCCTCGCGGATGGGAGGGTGCGCTGCTCCTTGACCACCTATGGGTCGGCTGCTTGTCTGCAGTATGCCTTCTGCTGCCTTGGCCTTTCCGGCACGGCCACGCCCACGCCCGCGAGGCCCCATATTCAACACCTGCAAGCACTGTCAATGGGAGTATGAACTGTGATGCAAGTTAGACAGTTCATAGCATTGTGGCATGCAATGCATGCAATGTACCGCACCTGCATGCAACATAGCAATTACATACATAGTAGATTGTACAAATTGTACACTCCATGCATTCTGCGGCATGCAAAGCATGCAATGTACCACGCATGCACCATGCAACTGTTGGAGGCATTCATCAATCCATGCAGAAAGTTAGTTGCACACAACAATGAAATACATTCACACCTCCATGCAGAAACTCAGTTCAGTTGCATTAAACAGTGAGATGCATTCATCCATCCATGCAGAAAATCAGTTGCACAAAACCATGGAATGCATTCATACTTCCATGCTGAATTTCGGTTCAGTTACATTAGACAGTGGGATGCATTCATCCATCCATGCAGAAAATCAGTTGCACAAAACAATGGAATACATTGACACTTCCGTGCAGGAATTCAGTTCAGTTTCACAAAACTATGGGATGAATTCATGGATCCATGCAGAGAATCAGTTGCACAAAATTTCCAAAAATGCATGCACAAGTCCATGCATTCATCCATGCATAACTCCAAGCATGAATCTCACCTAGTCTCTGCTGTCGCCGCCGCTGTCGCCGTTGGCGTCACTGTCGCCATTGTCGCCGCTGTTTCCGCTCTTGCCGCCGCTGTTGCGGCTGCCACCGCTTTCACCACTCTTGCCACTTTTTGGTGCTGTCGCCGCTTTTGCCGCTGTTGCCGCTGTCGCTCGCCACTGCCGCCGCTATCACCACGGTCACCACTGTTGGAAAGAGCCTGTTGCACCTGTCGCCGTTGTTGCTGACTTCCCCCTAACACTGCCGCTGCTGATTTCTCCCTATCACTGCCGATTTCACCGCAGCCTTTGCTCTCTACTGTGCGGACACCAACCACTGGTTGACCTGAATGTGACACTGAGTCTGGGTCTGTGTGTGTGTGTCTGAGGCTGACAGTCAGAGACTGTCAGACATGTGTGAGTTGATGCAAAATCTGAGTCTGTCTGTCGCAAGCAAATTTCGAAGTCAAAATTGAAGTGACTTGAGGAATGCACTGGAATTTTTTAAACTGTTAATGAGGGGCACCGGTGACGTGGGCAAAGTGTTTGCATTGAAAAACACCAAGTTGCCCGCGGCACCGGTCGGTCGGCGTCCTTATGGACGTCGCCGTCAATAATGGCGCCGTCCGCACTGGCCGGCACCATTTTTTCAGCCACCGTCGATAATGGCAATATCCGCACTGGCCAGTGCCATTATCGACGGTGGCGCCGAGCCGTGCGGACCACCCGGACGGTGACCGACGCTCGACTTGTCGTTGCGACAGCCGGCCCATGGCACGTTCGTCCACCCGTTTCAGTCACCGGCGGATGGTTCAACGATCGATCTCGGCCGTCAACTACAGCATTGATTTATTGGCAGCCGACTCGATGAAGGAGTCGGCCGCCAATAATGCTCATGGAGTTTGCCCGTATCGGTGGCTGGGAGACGTCTTTTGGCATAGTCGGAGGGCCAACAATGGCCGACATAAAATGGCATTACCTCAACCGGAAATCGAGTCGGCGTTCATATGGCCATCCAATGACAACAATCTGCAGCACAGGTCGCACGGAATATTTTAACTGACTGCTGCAGAGAAGAGTTTTTTTCAGAAATGAATTTTGAACTATATAATAAAACCTTACATTTTTTCAAGAAAGGCATCGCCATTCCAAATACGTAAGCATTTAACCGACAGTGCAATTTCTGTTTGTGTCATTTGTAAGTTTTGAAATCGCATTCAACCAGATATTCATCATTTCCATATAAATTGTTTGGGCTTTCATTTTGCTTCGACTCATTTTGATGCCTTTGGAGACAACCGAGCACACGTCCTTTGGCGTACGTAGTCAAAGCAAAGTGAAACAAAACGAAATTCAACTTTGACCTCGACCGCAAGTTCAGCAAACTTCCACGTGTCGAAGTCAATTTGGAATTTGACTTCGACACGGCCAGGTTAGGTCTGGTTTTGGTTCGTTTTGACTTCGACTGTAAAGCAAAACAAAACGGATACAAGGCAATATTTTGTTTTGTTTCAACCAAACATCCTTACGTACAACTAGGCGCGCAAGTCAAACCAACTGGTCAGGAAATAGGCTAATTCGGCTGCAAGCTCCAAAATAACAGCAAGAGGGAACCCGACAGGCGTACGGGCTCCTCGGTTGTCCGAATGACAAACCGAAAGAAGCGCCAGGTGCAGAAAAACAAACTCCACACAACAGGATCACAAACGCGCATGGATAGTGCTACTGAGAAAGAATTGACCCTGGGAGGTGGTCACCGAGAAAGCCCTGGAGATCATGTGAGGGCGCGCCAGCTGGTGTTGACGCTGTCAAAGTAGCCGTGGAGTGTCCCGGCATACTGGTGAGCCGCGATGACAAGCCCAGAGGTCACCATGACTCTCACACCAACAATAAGCGCATTGAGGTACATCAAGAACCTCAATGCTTGTCAACTTAACTGCACTCTGTTTCCATCTCATTTTCCATGTAGCAACCACCATGTCAACTGTGAGTTCTCCCACTGTTGAAACAATTCGTATTACACCAGTGTGAATGCACTCCACGGACATCTTTGAGCATAAATCGAAGGCATGTTGCATGCATGAAGTTGATGAAAGCGAGATTGTTGCCCTCCAAAAGCAAGGTTGAGGCGGGATGGAAGCCATGCCAGCTTTCCTGCGAAACAAAGATACGCTCAATCTCCAATGTTCTTTCTCAAGAGCAGCCGGGCACAGTGATGCCAGGAAATTACCTTCTTGTTCCTCCGTTGTTGCAGCATCTACTTGCACTTCGCGATACTCGGAAATCTGCGAAATTTTGCCTCAGGTCGGAGGAAGAGGGTCTTCAGCAGTTTGGTAATGACATTGCCACCCCCATGCTCACCCACCTGAACCTTGCCTCCCAGCTTGGTATCTCTCTCCAGTTTGTCCCTGGTTCAGATCTNCACCTCTGCCATTGCCCGTGCCGTTGTCCCACTGAATGCCTGCCATTACTTTCACAAGTAGGCTCCACCTCACGGAGGCTGCGAGAGAAATGCAAGGCGGCTTCTCTACTTCATAAGTCCGGTTCAGCGCTTGGGCACCAGGGGGACACTTCTGGGATGGTCCTTCCTCACCCTTCAGTCCTTTGCCTTTTAAGTCTGCCCTTGTTGTTGAGCAGGCTGATCAATGCTGCCCCCTAATCTCTCGCGGAAAATATTGGAACCTACAATGCTAATCCCATTCACCGCACACCTGTTGAACCTGCTGGTGCCTTTGCCATTCTTTACCGCCGATCCACGGTGAATGTTCAGGCTGAAGAGAGTATCCTTAACATTCAGTTCAAGCAGCTTGCTATGTTCTCTGATTCTGAATGGTCACATAGTTTTGAGCTCCATGATGAGCTCTTCAAGGCCGCTTCCAGCCAGCTTTCTGCTGTCCTAACCATTTTTACGAGCCTCTTCCCTGAGCTCGCTCACAAATTTTGTGAGGTCAACGAGTCTGAGCTGGTCGTCTTGTTTCCGAGCCGGTCCCGACTGACACTCTAAGTATCAGTGTCCTATGGGAGTTCACTGTCCTTGATCCACCAATTGGTCGAGAAGCTTACGGTTTTGACGCATTCACTTTCGGCTTTGGCCAGAGTCGTTGCCTTCACCACTGCAATCTCTACATACCTTTTTTCCTATACTGCCTCTTCCTCGTCACCCTCTCCAAGACAAGGGTCGTGGCCATAGCTAGGACAGGGGGCAAGGCTAAGGATGTTGCTTGTATTACCTATCCCGGCTCTCGGATCAATCATCTGCTTAAAGTACGGGTCTCAAAAACACTCTGCTTGCAATAGCCTTGGATTGAAGAAATACTATGCATTAGCCATGTGGACTCACTTGACCCTTGCAAACTCCACATCCACGTCTGCTCATACTCTCACCACCCAGACAAAGGAAAAGGGCCACCACGTTTTCTTTTGCATATTGTTGATGATTGTGGATTTTTTAAATAATTGTTACCTTGGTTAACTGATTTTACAAAACAAGGAATCACTTACTCACTTTTGCAAAAAGTGGGTATAACTCATTCGCTACTAAAAATACACATATGATTTTCTATAGGAGTGTCCATATGCGCACGTTACTAGGTATAGTTTTGGACATACATGTAGATGTAAGCAGAAGTGCATGTATACATGTACATACTTACATGTGTGTATGTGCGCGCGCGCGCACGCGCGCGCGCGTGTGTGTGTGTGTGTGTGTGTGTGTGTGTGTGTGTGAGTGTGTGTGTGTGTGTATGTGTGTGTGAAAAAAATAGAAAACAAAGAACTATAAAAGGATATTCATGTAGACGTAGATTTATTTGTAGAATTAGCCATAGGTATGCATATGATTATGGATATTGATAAATCTATGGACATGAATATGGATATGGATATGGATGTGGATATGGATATGGATATGGATATGGATATGGATATGGATATGGATATGGATATGGATATGGATATGGATATGGATATGTATATGGATATGGAAATGGATATGGATGTGGATATGGATATGGATATGGATATGGATATGGATATTGTAATGGATTCAATAGAATCCTTGGCCGACTAGGCCAAAGCCGTAGTGCCTGAGGATCTCCGACCCTCAAGCCATCCCGTCTCACCGCCCATAGTCCCAGGTGACCTTGCTCGAGCCACGTGGCTCCTTCGACCGGTCGGCGTAGCACTGCCACCCTAGACTCTCCCACCTAGGAGTGAGAGCCACCTTGGCATCTCTGGTATTCCCAAAGTGGAAATTGAGCCCTCGAGCTCTGATACCAATGTAGCATACTCAACTGAATCCTTGGCCGACTAGGCCAAAACCGCGGTGCTAGAGGGTCTCCAACCTTCAAGCCATCCCGTCTCACCGCCCACAATCCCAGGTGACCCCGCTCGAGACACGTGGCTCCTTCGACCGGTCCGCATGGCACTGCCACTCTATAGATATGGATATGGGTATGGATATGGATACAGATATAGATAAAGAGATGATTGTGGATATAGATATAGATATGGATGTCAATGTGGATATGGATATTTATAGAAACTGATCTAACCACCTCTTGTAGAGAAGTCGCAAAATCGAAAAGGCTCACAAAGGTGTTTACACCTTCTTCCTTTGTTGACATGTGTCATGCACCCCCAACTTACTCTGGCATACACTTAACCTTCAAGAGTACTAATACCTTAGCATTACATCTCAAGAAGAGCTCAAGTTGTCAATACGCAAGAGAGCATCAAGCAAGGGTTGGTTTATCAGCATGCAAGACAATTCTTTTTATAACTCTCTGTCCAGTCCTATAACTCAAACGCACATTCCTGTGAAGTGGCCTGACCCAACCACATCACCAATAGACTTGTGATGTGGGCTTGACACATAAGCATTCTAGTGTCAAGGTGACAAACCAACCATGTAGCTTCCAAGAAGCTACGGAGTTTATCTGTTGGAAGCTTCCATAACAACCAAGATGTGCATGGGGCCATGATCAAATCCATGACCTCTCACTTGGCCAAATCAACAATATGGCCAAGTTAACCTCTCACCCACATGGTGTACTCACAGGTCATATCTCACAAGAGACAGAGCATAGTTGAGTCACACTACAACGGATCCAGGGGTCATACCTCCATTAGGGGCAGAGCATGCCTGATCCATCCCACAACACTAAAACAAGGGGAAAAAA
>SZWC01003634.1:0-39351 GCA_023375785.1 Penium margaritaceum
ATGTATATGTATATGTATATGTATATGTATATGTATATGTATATGTATATGTATATGTATATGTATATGTATATGTATATGTATATGTATATGTATATGCATATGTACATGTACATGTATATGTATACACACTTGCTGATGAGGACGGGCACATGCAGTGGACAAGGGACAAGTCTCTAAGTACCCTCTAAGTTGAGTTTCTCAATTTCTTGAACACTGGCTACTATCCATTCTGCAGAATCAATCTTAGACATAGCATCTTTAAAAAGAACAAATTCCACTACCTTAAGGAAAAATACAACTTTCGAAAAAGATTCAAGAGCCAAGCTCTTGATATCCTACATCCCACACAAACGACTTGATCAGTGAGGCCCATGAGAAGCCTTCCTGTTATCTAGCTAAAACATTGTAGGAGTGCGCTCCATCTTGTGAGGTTCTCAAGTGAAAGGTGGAATCTTGGGATTTATCAGTTGGTTCAGGATGAAGAGACACCTTGTGCGGGACAATAGAGGGCAGCACCATAGGATGATCATTTGGTTTAGGGTCATGAGATTCCTTGTCTGTAGGTTCTTTAGTGACATGGTTAGAAGGAGAGGACACGTGCAACAAAGTTGTGAGGTCTTGAAGGGAAAATAAAACCTCACGGGATGGTAGCACAAAGGCCAAAAAATGATGTGCAAAGGTATCACAGAAGATGGCACAATGACTACGGACGAGGGTTTTAACCACGAAGTCCCAAAGCTGAAAGATTTGACTAAAATCCTCAAAACCGAGGAGGATGCAGTTGTGGCTCCAATGTTTCTTGATGTTCACCATGAATCGAGGATTATGCGATCATCCCAAAAATTCATAAATGAAAAGGTTTACGATGATGCCTAGTCCAATCTCTGAAAGGTGTGGCTTTATAGCTAAGCCTTTTGTAGAGAACTCTGTAAGTGATGATAGATGATGGATTCTGTCTTAAAGCTAGGAGAGAGGTTGGCTGAAAAGAGCATGGAGCGTGATTTGTCAATAATAGTGTGGTTCATCTGCTTAAAAATTCCGTTCTCTTGGGATGTACGAGGCAATGTGCAGTGATGCATAATTCCTTTCTACAAGATGATTTGTTGATGGTTGGAACAAATGAATTCACCACCATATTTAAGATCTGATGGCTTTCATAGTGGTGTTTGCTTGAGAAGGCATCTTATTTCAACTTCATTGTCAAGCACCCTTCACAATTATCAGGGGAATCTGGAAATGAGATCTTTGGAATAGAATGCGCCAATGAATCAGTGAAGAGCCTTTTGTGAGATTAGTAACCAGCATGGCCAAGATGTTCATACCATCACTTTGCTTAATGTTTAGAGTTGCATGTGTGGGTGAGAGGAGCTCTGCTGAACTGGTGGGATTGGCAGCTGCAAAGGCGACTTGAGAGTGGGTTGGTTCTGGAGGCTTGTGCACCAAAGGTAGAAATTTTAAGCTTTCCACCCTCTTTGAATCTACAATGTTAAGTTTAGAGCTGACATTGGAGCACACCTTGTTTCTCTTGTCAACATCAAATATGATACGGAAACCTTTGTCGTTTAGCTAAGTAAAGGAAAGTAGATTAGTGGCCAAATTTAAAATAGAAAGAACATCATAGAACGTCTGGAACCACATGACCATTGATTTCAATGCAGACCTTCACTGTGCCAAAGGCAGCTGCTCGATTTGTGTGACCACATCCAAGACAGACAAGTCACGGTGGTTGTTTTTCCTTGTATTCTATCAAACATGAGCAATCACAACTGAAGTGCTTGATCATTACGAATCGATTATCCAGGCAAGGATCCATGCACTGATCAAGTTGAAGCTCTCCATTGAACACATGGCAAATTCATCGAATTTCACTTCCTCCTTCAGAATGGTAGTGCCAATCCTTGGAGGGTTGAATACAAAAAATTCAGGTGCCTGTACTTGAACGTTAGTTCCGCTCCTGATGTCACAAAGAGGTTAAACATTCTGCAAACCAATATTGAGTGCAGCTGCCACTTCAGTTCCGAGGGTAGATATCACACTTGGATCAATCGCTAGAAAATCTTGATGTAATTGTTGCGTCATCCTCATAGGGCACATGCAATTCAGGTGACCTAATTCTCCAAAGTGCCAGCATTGCACATAGAACAATGACGTGGTTTCTGGCACACCAAACGTTCTATTGTTGTTTTCTTTCCTTTTGTTAGCATTGGATAATAGATGTGTTCCTTGATTTTATGAGCTTGATTGCTGATATTGGGACTGTTATTTTCCAAATGAAAACTGGTGTGAATTTTGTGATGAATATATAAATCCAATATTTTTTGCAGAAGGGGCATTATCAGTGGAATAGTTCTTCTCTGCCAATTTTCTCCTTCACTAATGAGCATATCACACTTCAAGAGTCAGCTTTAAATTATGTCAAAAAATCACTTACTATCCTTGCTAGCTTCTAAAAATTCTTGAGCACAACTACTACTACTATTGATACTACTACCTTGATATATGCCAACATTGTTGTTGCTTTCTTGGAGAGATTGAATAGCAGTATGCACGATCGTTTTTCACTGTTTGTGTAGGGCTGATGGTGTGCTTCAATCTTGCAAGAAGACAAATAATTAGACGTGTGATAACAATATCTTCAGGCACGTGTTCATTCATGGCAAAAAGTACTTTAATGAAAGTCCTCAAGTGATTTAGATGGTCTTTGACGCGTCCTCAATTTTCCATCTCTAATTTGTGGCACTCCTTGTTAAAAAAGGTGGCACCTCTTGTTGGGAGAACTTTGGCATACCGTTCTCCTTGTTTCTTCTAAGCCAGCCTTTGATCTAGATCTATACGCTACACTCTTAGGACAAGCTTGAGATCCATTGCCAAGATGGAAAATTCTTGATCTTGTTGTATTCTCCATATAGTCTTCTTTTCTGCTTAGGCTCTGGAAATCAATATTGTAAAAACATACCTTAGAGGCACTTTTCTAGAAACACTATCAAATTTGTTAAAGCATATGCATGGTAATAACATCCGTAAAAAAATGTTTAAGAAGAAAAGGTCACCCAAACCACCACTTGTCGCCAATTCTGGCGGCTTCTTCAACTCTTGTGAAGTATTGTGAGAGTCAGATTCAATGGGGTCCTGCTCCAACAATAATCCAAGTCCAGGCCTCAATGTAAAATGTCCTATTATTATGAATCCGTGCTTGCACTCTGATACCACGTGTAAGAATTGAATGGATCATTCGCACTTGATGTGTCTTGGCAAAACGGAATGCACGATGCACCTGTCACATATCCTCTAAGGAACACATGACACGATGTAAGAATTGAATGAATTTAGAATCCAATTACTGAGTACAAGTGATCAGCTACACTATGAGTGACTTGAAGAAAATGATGTGTGAAAATGATTCCTATCCCAAAATCTCTTTCATGTCAAGTTTGGTAGCATTGTTTTCAAGAGTAAATCTGCAATAACACTATTGCTATTGCTTTTCATATGTTGTTTTACTTTTTCCCCAAGTGTGTCGATATAAAGGCTAACATGGTGCCAGTTGCCATCTTAACTAGTGACTTTATGACACCATTTATCCACTACTCCATTTGACTCAATTGTGAGCACAGGTTTTCCGGTTCTCAAACTTGTGGTTTGACCTGAAGTAAATCGAGCTTTATTCTTTACATAGTGGCAAGAAATCGATGTGTGCGAGGCATGATCAGAGATTTCACTGACTTATTTCATGCGCCCCTTGCACACTCTCAGTAGAACCCTTGTCCTTGCTTGCTTTTGCAAGCAAGGAGGGCAAACAACTATGAGGGCACGAGGCCACAAGCCTCAACCCTCCAAGCCTTGCGACAACCTGGCCAATAGTTGAGCCACAAACTCCATCACCAGCTTGTTGCCATCTAGTGATTGGTCGGCCAATCACTTGATTGTTCGCCATCCACCCAGTTGGATGGTTGTGGCCAGCCGATAGCCTACGGGTGGCTGGCCACCAGCCAACCCTCACAATAGATTAGGCTGGTTCACAGATACCCCCTTGCTATCACAAGAGGGCAGGGCCAAACCGCCCCTCGTATTATGAACTGTCTCGATTCATGACCAGACATTGAGAGTGAAAAATAGTGAGTGGTCAACATTGTGAAAAAAAAAATCACCAGCAGAATATGAACACTTTCATGGCACTTGGACCTAAGTTGCATCTTCTATAGAAGCATAACTAGCAGCCTCCCCTTTTTGGGCTAGAGCGTCTATGATACAACCATGTTAGGTGTCCCCAACCTCTTATGATCATTGTCCATGAATGCTACGATGCGAGAATGTTGTTCACATTATTTTTCTGGGGGTGTCCCATGCCACGCGATGATGTTTACGTCTTCAATCTTGCTCTAGTACTCATTAAGCACCCATGTGGACAACGGTGATTCAAGAACCCATAAGTTATAATTTGGTCCACAACCGGTCGTATGAATGAGGCATTCCTTAACAAAGCTCAACCATAGTGAAAGATCTTAGTGCTCAAGTAGGCACAGGGCCTCGAGTTGGTCGTCAAAAGCAAGGATGGTTGGAGATGGCTTAATGGTACATATTGTCATTCATTAGCCTTGCAATCTTACACAAAAAAACATAATGTATGTGAATACTCATTGAAAGCAGCAATCGGTATGCCAATCACGTAATACGTATCACTATGGAAAATGGCCCAATGTGCTTCCGTCAAGGTTTTTGAGCCCTTAGTGACTTCTACTGAAGGTTCTTAGCGCTACACAGTACCTTGTCACCGATGTCAAATGAGACCTCACGGTGAGTTTTGTTGGCATATGCCTTCTTTCATTTCCAAGAAACTTGAAGGTGACTCTTCACCTCCTGTAAGAAGGCGTTTATGCGTAGTGCGATGGCTAAAGCAAAAGAAACCTTACCTCATACACTCCCAAAAGAAACGAATGTAGATCAAACTGAAATTGTTCTGACCATTTTTTCATACAAATGACTTAATCTATGTCGACTCGTTTATCGAGTTATTTATCGTGAACTCTCTTGCTACTTGGAATGTTTTCCAATTATGAATGGTAAGGTACACATACATACAAAGAATCTTCCATATAATGTGATTCATTAATCCATCTATCCATCAGTTTAAGGGTGAAACGCTGCCAATATGTATGACTTCATGTCGATTCACTCGTGTTAGAAGTGAATTTTGTCATCCTTGCTAGAAGATACACAACGACAACTATTGCATTATTGCCACAAGCCGTGTCCAAAAGACATGTAATAAAGTCTATGTTGACACATCCCCATGGAGTCCCAGGTATAGGAAGGAATTAGAGGACCTCAACATGCTTTCTCATACTACCCTTATTCCGAAGACATGGGACACATGTCATGCAATACTTACCAACATTGATGCTTTATGTTGGCCATAAATCCAAAAGTGCACTTCTGTTTTGTAATGTCCCAAATGACCTGTGACTGGTGGGTTATAGACGAAGGAGATAATCTTTGCGAAACGTTCTATTGAGGGAAAAAATTGTACTTTGTGCCAGAATATTCTTATAGCTTCGACCAATCAATACTTGTCCATATTATAAGATTCTTAGAACCAAGAATCCACATACTATCCCATGTAGATTCTGTTTATATCGCCGTTGTGTGGATACGTTTTCAAGGTAGTTGCTTTAGAAGTGTAGGGGGATCTGGTGTTTGCACTGTTGTTGTAATGGCCATAAATCACCCTCTAACCTTGGTAGTTGCTTAAATTTATAAAGGTTGTAATCTCAGTGGATCACTCACGTTGATCTGTTTTGGCCGATATTTCCATGTTTTCTTGTTAGTATTGGATGGTCTAGCATTTGCACTCATCCCCTGTACAAATAGCACATGAAGACCATTGTAAGGGTCACCATAAGACCTTAAGAAGGTGTCCCCTTCCAAATTCACCTTGCTCTCACGATCCGTGAGACATTTAAAAATTCTATCTCTATCTGTCTAGGCCACCATTTTAGGTACAATCATGTGTTTGAAAAATACTACGTTTCTACGCCAACAAGCTCGTCACAATCACATGGATTCTAAGTAAAAGCCCTAAGCTAAGACTCACAAAACCAAAATGGCAAGAAATCCCAGGAAAAAAACAATGAAGACAAAAGAACAAAGACGCTACAAAATCTTAAGCATCGCTCATTTGGTGAAGAGGAGGGGAGGGGAGTCAATACTAAATTAGAGTTTCTACTCTCACACGCTCCACCCTCACTCCTCTTGTATTCTTTCTTTTCTTGTGGCCCTCCTTGATCTCCTCTTAAGTTCTTTAGGGGTCTTTTTTCCTTCTTGGAGATGAATCCTTTGTTCCCCATGGCAATTAGGAGTCCTCCAAAGATTCCATTAGCATCGCCTTCTTCCTTTTTCTCATCTACTTAGGCCATGAGATTCATTGGTCTTAGGTTAGGATTGTGTCCCATTTTTTGTTGATCAAGAGGAGAGGGAACCTTGAAAATAGACAAATATTGGTTGATTAAGGAGTGATTTCCTAACATTTTCCATAAAAAATGCACCTAGCCTCGTGGAGTTTAGACAAAGCTCAAAAAATTTGGGAGGTTGAAAAAGAGGTCGTTTAGCCCTTTCTAATGCATGTGTAGTTCTTGAAACAGATGCCTATGGACGGCGTATCCCACATTGGTATTTATTGTACTGTTGCAGCTACTCATGACATTTTACAAATGGCATAGCTACTTGAACCTTCACACACTTGGTTGTGAGGGCCATCTAGCTCTGAAAACCACTATGGTGGCAAGGTCTCTAGGTCTTGCACTAAATTTTTGAAGTTTGTAAAAATGTGTTGAGATCTATTTGTAAGTGTTTTTCTCTCAGTGCCACTCTAAGGGGAAATCTTCATCATCAACATGTGTAGGGAGTCATGAATATTTCAAGTCTCTAGAGGCTCGTTTCCATTTATATCTCGCTCTCTTATTCTCAATATGAAATGAGCAACATATTACCCTCAACTCATGATTTCGCACGAGTTTTCCTTTTTCAAAACTTGTTGTTTGACCAAAATAAAGTCGAGTTTCATTTTTTATACGTCAACATGAAATCTACGCAAGAAAAGCATGATTGGTGATTTTGTGCTAAATTCTCTTATGTGCTTCTTACCCTTGCTCTGACTCCATCACTCTTCTTTGCTTGGTCTCTCGAGTGAGGAAGGTGAGTGAGGACAAGGGCACGAGGCAACTTGCCTTGACCCTTGAGGCCTTGCAACCTCTTGTTTGCTGTTGGTGCCACTATCTCGACTAGCTATATAAGTACACTAGCGATTGGTCAGTTTGTCACTTGAAGGGCCATTGGCCACCGTGCTGGCCAGAGGTCAACCAGGTAATAGCAGGTAGGTGGCTGGCCATAGGCAAACCGTTGCAATACTAAGTTATGGCTCATGGTGGCCCCCACTTTATCACAATGAGGGGCAAATCGTTCTTTTTTCTACAGCTTCAAATAGACATAAACAATTTTTCAATGTCGGGCTGGAAATTTAAACATTTTTACACCCTAAGGTAATCATAATAATTACAAGTATCATATTTCAGACATAAAATTCTTCTTGAAGCATACGATCTATGGTGATAGCCATATGGATTTGTTGAAAGAGACCATGTAAAATGTCAACTTGTTCATATTTTAGGTCATAACAAAAATCACGTAATTTTCATTTACACGTATGGCGGTATGTTATCTATGTTATTCTAATGTAGTCACGTTTATCATAGATAGATAAGATAGACCACGAACGGACCACGGATTCATGGAGGTTAACACTTCTTACCTTCGTAAGATGAACGAATCAATGAGTGGCAAGAAAGGTCTTGGGATTGGCAATGTGTTTTGACACTTGATCAAAACTGCAAACATGATTGAATTTTAAGTCAATAAGGCTCCACCATACAAACAAGGAAGTTTTTGGGTGGGTGTATAAAAAATGTGGGACACATAGCATGGTAATAGCATTGTCCCTTGTTTGATGAAAACCCTTTTCATTAATCCATGTGATAGCTACAATTTTTAATGGACAATGAACAATTATTGGATGCTATTCAACATAAATGATGAATTTTAGAATGTTAATTGGGGATGCATACATAAATGTATACTTCATCTTTCAAATAAAGTCATTTGAAACCTCACAAAATAGCGTGAAGAGTGAAGATAATTTTTAGTACCTAAATGTACTAACAAATTTAGATTCGAATGCACAGTCCATTTTTAAATAATTCTTTGTGATACTGCTTGTTTTAATGTTATAGCAGTAGAAACATTTCGGAAACAACGGAAATATTCTTAAAGACAAGAAAAAACTTTATTTACACTTAAAAATGAGATCTAAAATTTTGAATTATCCTTGAGCATAGATTCATATATTTGCTTATGATAGCCAAGAGAGATTATTTGAGATGAAAAATAATGCTCTTCAACGAATGGATTGATTTAAAAAAATTAAATCCTAAGCTATCACATTGAATAATTTGAATTATAAGGATATCACTTTTGAATATTGAAGTCCAAGATTGTAAAAAACACAAAAAAAACAATTCAATTTCATAAAACCAATTTAACATTGTTTCACAAACATTTTTCAAGTTTTTATAAAATATAGTCATATAGATAAGTATTTTTAACTTATGTTTTGATTATGTTTCTAGTTTATGCCATAAACACAGACTTTGAACAAAGTTTCTGTATTAATGTAGTTGAAATTCACTTTACCTGCAAAACAAGTATTTCATTTAGCTTTAACTTCCCATTTCACAAATAGTTTTGGAGAATGTAGTCTTGTATAAAATCATCTTAGACGAAGAATATTTATCTAGAATGAAGAATGTGATGATAAAAAAATTTCTAATGAATTTATTTATACAGGTATATTTTAGTGACTTGGAACCCCACTAACTTTAACTCAAGCTAGCATCTAAGTTCATAGGAGTTGAAATGAATATTTTATTGGTTCTATGCAATGATTATTTGAAATGATAATTCTGACATATCCAAACACCTATGAGAGAAACACTTTTAAAAGGAAAATATTCGAAGTGTTAATTGGGGCTTGACTATTTATTTTTGGTTAACTGGTGAGAAGAAAGCTTCTAGTGAAGGCGCAGAGACGTCAAAATTATTGCTAGCTGAACAAAAACTATTCAAAATGTAGCAAAGCTCATTTCCCATTTCTCACGCATGAGGTGTTACAACGAAGACATACTTACACACATGTTGACCATTGGAAAGGCACAATCAATCTGTCATGGTAAGATCAAAGAGGGAGCGTGTTCATTTGTGGGTGTTTAAGTCATGGGGAGAAATATCAGAAGGAACGTACAATATGTGGCTTAATGAACTGTGGTGTGATATGACAACTTTTTGGATAACAATAGGAAAGAATTGTGATGTAGCAAAATGTTTAATTGTATGGCTTAACTTAGGCCCATACCTTGTGAGGTTGTTTGCAAAGGGTTGCGATTAGTTCATAGGGGAATGCAAGAATACGTTTTGGTTCAACAACCCTTATTAGAAAAACCAAAGCATTGGGAAGGTGGTCAAACAACAAAATTGAGATTTGTAACAAATTTTATGTCACATATTAAAGTCAACACTACAGCCACGAAAAGACACTTAAGGAACATGTACAATATTATTGGTTGTTCCACATGCAAACCGACGTGGGAAACGATTTTTGACAATTGCACACTTGTCAACGCTGATCATTCCCTTGCACATGGCCTTCGGCACTACTTCAACCTCTCCATACTTTGATGGATTCGTGGTTCAATATTGGCATGGACTTTATGACGGGATTGCTTCTCACTTTGGAATGTTATGATGCAAACGGTATGGTGGAGGATAGATCCTCGAATATTGTGCACTTCATCACAAGAAAGAGCACCATCATCGTAGAAGGAACAGAATGATTGTTTGTATAGCACATCATACTAGTAAAAAATGTGCGTCATGCCATCATTAGCAAAAAAACGCTTCATTAGCCTTGTTTGGCATAAATGAATAACGAAACATGGATCCACCTATTAACAATGTTCCTTTCTTACACCGATGGGCACACCATTCATATGCCCAAACAACTCCTCTACCCCTTGTTAAAGGCGTATAGCACTGATTTGGTGGAAATAACTACCTAACCATGTAGGCAAGGTTTTAAGGCCTGAAAACTATTGACAAAAGTGGGATTTCTTTAGTGTTAGGGTAGAAACATTGTAGACTCTTACAGATATGAAATCAATTGTGAAAAGTACAACAATTCAAAATCATACCATGAACGTGTTCAGTTTTGGCAACCTCAAACTACTTAGCTCGCCGAAAATGAAGATCTAAAGAAAAGAGTTTAAAATGCTTAAACCTTGATTATTGGGCTCTTTTGAGTCGAATAATACAAAAATTGAGTTCTTCAATTGACTTTCTGTACCAGGTAGTATTTGCATTCACTCGGTCTTCTGTGTTAGCAAGCTCTAGCACAATTACAACCCAACAAGTACTTTCTTGGTATAGAAATTCATCATCCACCTCCAGTTCATGTTTAAAACGATGAAGAGTACGTGATTAAGGAAATTTTTGGACATTGACGATGTGGAAAAGTGACCTAGAATGCGGTCAAGTGTTATGGTTATGACATTGAAGTATGGAGCCGCTCAACAACCATCAAGATGTCGATCATTTCATTGAAGTCAGTTATCATTTTCAGTGGCCTACGTGTACTAATGAGTGTGGATGTCGCAACTGAAAGGGGGGGCTGTTGTGTTTCAAGCACACATGATTCCCTTCACTCCGTGAGTGTCCATAATGCCCTTCACATTTGTTGCCTAACTCACATTGACCTTAGGATTTTTCTAATGAACAACCGCAATCCACATCAATGTTTGGATACCGTTGGGTAAAATTCTCAACTATGCTACACTTTTGAGGAACCACGCCATAATATTGCGGGAACCCCTCGTACTTTTGGTGGAGTTTCTTTGAGCGACCTTTCATGACTTGGCCTTACAACTGTTGTTGGACTCTAGTGCCCAAGTCCTTACACATGCTTCAATGCAAGTGTCAAAAAAGTTAAAGAATAAAGAAAACAGCGAGAATCACAATGAAGTGCACTTGCTGCTAAATGCACAATATCCAATTTTCCCTCTTCTTCTGATTTTTTTACCTTCTCACGTCATCTCTGTGAACCATCCATGTTTTGCTCGGTTTCATGAGTCCATTCAAGCTTAATTTTTTGGTTTGAAGTAGATCATATATCTGAAATTGAAAATTTACACGATTCCAGAGTTGAATCAGAACCAAACTTGTGAACTAAATATTATTGGTTATTAGTTTCTTGTTCACTAGTATGAACGTCATGAAGATCGGTTTGTTTATATGAATTAATTGAGACAAGATCTTGCTTATTTTGGCCGGGAACATCCTGGCTGCAGGTCTTCAATGTATGGAATGAATCCCATAAGGAGCTCACATTCCCCGGATGAAAGAAATGTGCTTGTCCTGAAAACAATGGTACATTGAAGATCATCTAGATATCTGAATGGATGATATGAATGGCATTGGAAAAGTTGATGGTCGGGCTTCACTGAATTACCATAGTTTCCGTTTCTGAAACTCATGATCTGTTTCATTGCGACATCGCAGTGAACGTTTTTGTGGAACACTCTGGAATTACGCTTTTCACCAGACGAAAAGAATTATCTACGTACGTACAAGGAAACTACGAAGAAGGTAATTGTCATGATCATTAGGATGTGTCAGCGTCGAATCAAATATTCAATTTTGTCGTGATTTAACCGATGGTGCTAGGCTGTGTCCTGTCCTAATGCAGAATCGTTTCGTGAACGGACTTGATGCCCTCTATAGCGTTTCTGCTGTGTACTTTCATATCTGATTTTTCGGTAAGCTTATATTCGGTAAGTCCATTCGATGCTCTCTCCTTACCTCAAATGCTTTTGTTCCCTTCATGTTTGATATATTTGCTTTAAATATTGTCGTCATTGTTCGTACATGAGTAAACCTCACCTTGTTCAACATCGAGCGTTAACACATATACAAGTTATGTTCAAACAACTGTTCCTAACATAGAGCACCCTAATAGGACCCTATGGATCCGTTTCGAGCCAAGCAGCGACGACGAACTCGAGCCGCCGAACGCGTGAACTCGTCCCTCTTTCCTCGTTCTTCCTGTGCCTTGCAATATTAGGCAGTGAAATCCTCGATGGGGGTAGCTAACGGGAAAAAGAATCGTACGGGGGTCGCTCACGATTGCGAATTCGATGGGGGTAGTTAGAACAGGCTTTGAGGACGCGAAGTTGGTGTCCGAGAACACCGAGTAACTTCCCCCATTGGAGTTTTCGTGAGAGAAACTACACAAAACTAAAAGACAGAGTGGTGAGAGCCGCCATGTGCCGTCCGCCGAATAAAACACAAAAAACAGTTTGGGACGATCTTCAACAGTGACTAGACTTGCAAATATTTTATCCTAGTTCTCCGGTCACAAACCTTATTTGCAATCGGTAGTCGGGATCGCCGACCACTAGTTCATCCTTTTTCACCAATGACGTAAATATCCCTCATTTTTCATCGATCTCACAGATGCGATCATTCCTGTTAGGAAAAATGTTTTAAGGATAATCCTAGGTCTATAAAGCAAAACGGAAATATTCCATAGACAAAACGAAGCCCAATCTATGTCTAATTAATAAAAATGTTTTTTCAATAAAGTGACGAATCGGGTCATTGTACTGATTTTTAATCATGAGCAATTATAATAAAGATAACACAAGCTATCTCCATTTCATTCCATGAAACTATTCATACTTTGATCCTTTTTTGAATTTAATGATTTCTTACAAAATAATAAAAACTTATTTTACAAAAATTATAAAACTTGGAAATAAAATTCATTTATAATTTTAATGTTATTTTCTAAATGTAAAAGAAAACAAATTGAAAATATGATGAAAATTAAAATAATAAATAAATTGTTTTGGATTATTGAACCTAATATACTTTGAAATCTAAATTTTATTTCACTTATAACATTTAAATGAAATGAAATTTGAATGATTTTAATTTTAAGAACATTAAAGGGGTAAATCATCTTGGATATTTTCTTAAGGATTAGATGTTCGTTAATATTGGTGTATAAAGTAAACATTTCGGGTGTAAAGTTTGTATGAATCATACAAGTTAAGTCATTAAGTAAAATTCATGCTTATTGAAATAAGTTTTCAATAATGCTTTCTGAAATTTTTTTTTGTTTTTAAAACAAAACAAATATCTTAAATAAATTACATATATGCTAAAATTTCAATATATATAGTTATTCTTTATTCATTGAACATGTATAAACTTATATATTTTTTCTATAATATGTTGCAAAAATGTTCTAGAATTATGTTTTTCAGTATGCAACCCCCTCACCAAATACGTTAACATGCAAAATCCTTCTAAAATAATTTATTTAGGATGAAAAATGTAAAATAAGTAGTAAAACATTTTTAATGATATATTTGAAACATTTCCGAGTAATTATGTGATGATATAAAATTTATATTTTACCATTACAATTAAAAATTCAACGTGAATATAATTTTGTGTGTAATATCCTTTAGTGTGCAAAAAATCATTATTTGAAACTTATAAGAAACTTTTCATGCCTTCATTTATTGAAACGGTATTTATATGATAATTTATTGGAATATTTTGTAAAAAAAATCATTTTTTAGAACCTTCATGTTCTAATTTTATTTCATTTTGAGTAAATACTATTTTATGGTTTTTACCATCATTTAAAAAAAATTCATAAATTAATGCATAATTATTTTCTTCTCATAAAATGTTTCAAATAAAATTTAAATGATTGAATATACATATTTATTCGCTTTATATTGAAATAAAGGTGAAAATGTTCAATTTTGATATAGTAGTTTACGTGGAAATTACAATGTTTTAGTGGTTTACGGCTTCGGTGATTTCCATTAATTCATTATCATTTATTGTTTCTCTTCATGAAGGTATATCATATCATTTTGTGAATTCGGAAGTCTCTAATTTGTTTTCCTCCGATACGTGTTTGACACAAAACCTGGTGTCATGTACCGAGTCCATGTTGTGACCATAGGCAGAAATTAGGGGCAAGGAGGGATAAAAAAGAGGAGGATACCGATCTCGGTTCAACTATCGTCTGTTGAGGATGATCTGCCATTTTAATCTTGCTGTTTTTTATTTTCCCCGGGTTCAACGTCGTGCGCATGTGCGCAAGTTGTGCCACGCGTGGTTTTGTCGTTTGTTCCTCCACCTTGTCGGGAAGCGCATTTGAGGACTTCTCCTCTGCAAAAACCCGATGGGGTTGGTTAGTAGTAGGTCGATTCGACCAACTTCTAACTCCCCCCATCGAGAACGCAAACGTTAGCACCCCCCGTAATATATTTTTCCCGGTCAGCTACCCCCATCGAGGACTTCGCTGAATATTAGGACGTCTTTGGCGTGGCTTGATATACAAAACTTGTCTCGAATCTACGCGACCTCGAAAACGTTCGCTTGCCCGATCATCTGCAAGACCTCGATCGATCGTCCGAACGGTGTCCAGTAGACGATCGAGCGAGATCGTATCGTTTGCAGGGCACGCCGCCGATGTCGAGGCCCGAGCAGTTTTGAGAACACAGACCGAAAATCGTGCCTTGAAAAACGCTCCCTTCGATTAAGCAATTACAGGTCACGCGAATCATAGCCGCGGCTGGATAAGCACGAAAAAACGTTTTTTAACCCCCCTCCTCATCTCTTGTTGAGTTTCGTTGAATTTCATTCAAGCAAAGAGATTTAGCGCCAAATATGAAGACTGTCGTAGGTTTGTTATCATACTGGTTAAAATTTTGACAAAACAAAACTAGATTGTCCTCCTTACATCCGATGAGGAAAGCGACGTAAATCAGATTGTGACATCACGCACAGGAGGAAGATGGATATAGGGGGCAGTCCACACTTGCCAAACCCTCGCACGCCAGGGAAAGCAGGCCCATTTGGGGTGCCACAGACCATGACACAGACTTTGTCGCCGTCTTTGCCGGAGACATTTTCCCCCCACAATCTAAGAAAATGAACCTGGACTCGCGCACTTTTTGTTCTTCGGAAGACCGCATCAATTGTTGTTAACCCTGGCAACGGCTTCGAACCCTCGGTTCATGCAAGTCTCGTTAACTGGTGTGAGACCTGGAACCGCGTCCCTCAAAGCCCGTCCAAAGGTTCGTCCGAACCTTCAAACTATTTGAAAAAAATCATATTGTGGAACATTAAACAATTTTAGATTGATTTTATCAAACCACCTAACTTAATTTAAGTATTTTTTATCATCGGTTTAATATACCGCCACAAAATTGTTCGCCAGGCCAATGAGTCGAGGAAGGGGCCCACTCTCGCAGCTCCACTCAACCATAGAAGTTGACGCAAATGGAGCAGCCAATCACGTTTTAGGGTGGGAACACTATCGTAGACCTGCCGTATGCGCTCGATCTGTGTCGGTGGAATTTTTTTAAAGCATCCACATCATCTTGCGAGCTCCTTGTAACGCCAGGTCAGCTCATAGACAGCCCTTTATCGCCCCCACCTTCCCTCCTGTGCCGGATTCAGGCAAGTGTGGACCAGGCCCATGAACATCTTTCATGCCCATCTAACCATGGACCATGTTTCGAGGCATGTACCCAGGGCGGATTAATGCCACACCTAGTAAATCCCAAAAGCAATTGTCGGGAAAATTGAACAAACATCGCTTCTTCACGGCATATGTATCGCTCACAAAACGTTTTCCCCTTCGACGACATCTTTGAAACAACGGTTTTTTCAATGTCGATCATCGATAGTGCTCATTTGATGGTCAACACGAAAAAAACATATGTGACATGCTGTCGAACCATAATCCTCTGAAGCCTGCTCTTTTTTCCCTTCTATATCCGGAACAAGCAATGCAACGTAATGTTGATAGCTAAATACACTTCGCATTGATGTAAGGCAGATTTGTAACGACGTGAATCTGCCATAAAAAAGTTTGATATCATTGATGGAGAGGGGACGGAAAGTCAACAGGGTGTCACCAATGCAAATCCCCTTAAAATGGAGAACAATTATCATTTCATCCTGATCAACGGTTGCAAAGCCCTGTTCAATTGCCCGGTACCTGTGGTTGGTTGACGTTGCCATGCACGAGATCCTCACGTAGATTGTCAATGGTTGTGAAAAACTTGGGACCACGTCTTTCACGTTCATCAAGACACAAGATGAATGTCCTCCTCCACGGATTCCCTCCCTCCCCCATGTCCTTCTTCTTATTTTCTCTTATTAAATGATGATTTCATTTGTGTCTTGAAAGATGAGGCTTGAATTGCCCATGCCTATTCATGGCTGCGACATCTTAGACATGATTAGGAGGTATTTTATTTTCAACCATCGTAGTAGTCCGGTGTGCGAATTCCCATCTGGACCTGTCATGTTGTTAGACACTAGCTCAAGGATCATTCTTCGTTTTGAGGATGTTGACTTGACAAATGGTATGAAAGACGTAAGTTATGTTACTTGTGCAAGGTGAACGACTGATTGAATCCACTCCAAGTAACAACCTACACTACCATCGACTAAAGTGGATGGATTAAGGGTACGTTTGACATGTTACGACTTACAAGATTGGCCAAGTTGAAGAGTCTATTCAACTTATTGTTCCGCGATTTGCGAGGTTGTTTGGACAAATTTTTCCAAACCATCCACACTGAACTTACGCAATTGTGTTCTTGCCACACAGGATGTGGGTAAATATTTCATTACATGGTGGATGTAATCTAAAAGATTCCTGTAGAACGAACATGAAAAAATGTTTGTTTACTCACTGTCCCAAACGGTGCTCTGTAAATAGTTTTTACCAGGGTTGAAATGGCTTCCAATAGCACTTTTATGGAAAATTGTAGTATTAAGAAGCGTATAACAGAGAAAGAGGATGAATGGGATGGCACCAAGACACAATACACAAATAAAAAATAATCCAGAACGAAATGAGTGGTTCAAAAGAATATATCTCTCAACGAGGTCGTGCGAGCCATGTGATTCCTATGGGAACGTCGATATCCTTCTACATAGATCCGTTCTGTTGAGTGGATTCCTCTCACCTTGTGGAGTGATTTCCTAAATCGTGGCATGCCAAACACACCTTAATGCATGTCCACCAAATTAGAGGGATAAAAAGGCCTAACCACTCCCCATACGTTCCTATGCATGACTGAATGCCGTTCAAATTTCACATAGACATGTACAAGCTCCGAGGTGGGCTATTCGTATCCATGAGGGCGATCCAATGGACCCATTGAGAAAACCATGTCGGATTGGTCAAGCGAGGGAGGATAATTCCTCCCCCCAGGATCCCATGGCGGTTCTTCCCCACTGCCATAAACAAGCAAAGAGGGAGACCCTTCGATTGCCACTCCAAATCCTGAAGGTCGGCGAGTGAACTGTTTGATGCCATATTCCATTTTTTGTAAGAAACGTCCAGCCAACGTTTTGGGTTATGTAGTATCCTATTGTTATCAGTTCATGGACCTGTTTGGGACGTCCACCAACTGTGAGCTGTCATTGTTACTCTGTATCCTTGTAAGACACAGGAAATAGACCAAGAATGTTTGATAGAATCAAATTTTTCAGACTTACGTTGAATCTCTCAAAAACTCTGGACTAGTCAACAAGACCAGCTCATTTGACCGCATCCTTCTCCAATCACAAGATGAATTAGTGAGGAACCAACTTTTACACACTCAAAGATAGCTGAAGCTCCATACCCGACTTCAGCTGACAATTTACCAAAATCTAAAATGTTGAATCCATATGGTTAGGATGAGTAAATATTAAAAAACAATACCTATTATCATGTCAGAAGAACTTTTAACTATATCAAAATTTCAATTGGTGGTCATAGACAGAGTCACGGTGGATCGTTCACAAGGGATGGTCGAATCATAAACATATGAAAGAAATACCACATAAAATTAATATATTTTATAATTATTTATTTCATTTATACTTATAAAAATTCATATATGGATGCATGTAAATGAACACATGAATGGATACAATGAATTGACAGTACGTGGTCCATGGAAAATTCAATTATGGAGAAATTATAAAAATATAATGATTTTTTAGGTATAACTAATTAAATATGTTGGTTTGAAAGCACCTTGAAAAGAGGCCAATCTTATAAAATAATCCTAACCAAAAACGTTGAACTTAGAGTTACAAATTGAAACTTATATTTTCCTACATTTTTCATTCGCAAGTTTCTTTTGTATTCCCCTTTTGTCCAAAACTGCATAGGTTAGTACGTAGACCTGTGCACCTTTGTGCAACATTAGAACCTTGTTTTTATTTTGTATTCTTCGGGCGGCAAACTTGCCTGAGGAGATAACTTGTCCAGTCACCAGTATATTCGATGACTATGTAGACTTGAAACCATGGCAAGCGCATACTCCAAGTTGTTAGCCATAAAAACATCATCTTCAACGATCACCACACTGAGTAGTACATTGGTTAACATGAATGATATGCGAGACAAAAGACAATTTGAGGATTTGCAACATATGGATAATTTGTATTTAGCATCAATTGTACTTTGATGACAAGTGTTGGATGAATAGAGCACATATATACAATGCAAAGAATGAGGACTAGGCATATGTTAGGTCTTTGGAGTTCGAGAAGTTCCCTTATGAAGTCAGGAGATTCAATAACATCAAGGTGTGATTTTATAAGGATCCAACTCTGTTGAGAAGTCGAGTGATCAATTTCAAAACATTGAAATAGTTCATGACACTTTCATCGATCCTTCTAGAAGGTGGTCAAAGTTGTTTGAAACTTATGAAATAGAAAAATGGAGGTTGGGCCAGTTGGCCAAAGTGCCCTCAGTCGAAGTACGTCAAAATCCTAAGTTCGACGCACGGTGGACCATGAATCAATGGAAAAAATACCCACTCGCAGATTGTAGGGACTTGTGAAGGTTAGGGACTATGTTGCCTTTCCAAAGTCGAAGTAGACGCGGAGTCGCCAAGTCGGCACCAAGTCGACTTGGCATGGTTCTCCAAGTCGACTTTGCCTACCCAAGTCGGGGTTCAAACATGTCATAGAAGGATTTGCTGCATTTGTGTTGGCCAATCATGAGAAGACATATGCACGACCATAAAATTCCACACAACTGAGCTCAAGCTCAAACATTTACTCATCTATGATCAACTTGGGTGAACCTCTCCATGGTATTAAGCAAGTCAATTATTAACAACGAATGACATGGACATGGCAAGTAAACTCAAAATGGACATTGCAGTGAATAAGGAATGAAAAACTTGTAAGCACAAGAAAGCACAAGTACATGCAAGTTAACGTCCCTTATGGATCCTCTTTGGGCGCTATGTGCTCTTTGCACCTACAGCTGTAGCACTACCTGATGCTAAACCTCGGATGCAAGCTTCAGCTATAGCACCGCCAGTTGCTAAACCCATTGCTCCTGGATCTGTGCTTCTGGCAATGCAAAACTTGCTGTTGTAGATGACCCTGCTGTTGCACTTGACCTAGTGAACCTTGACGTTGCATTTGCCCCTAATAAGGCAGATGTTGCCTCAACATCCTTCCTCTTGCGAACTACTTTCCTCAAAGTCTGCCGCACATCCTTTTTTCCCTCTTCTTCCCTATCCTCTTTGTTCCCATTCCTATCTCCTCCTCCATCTTCCTCCATCTGGTCGATCTCGTCATCCTCTGCCTCATCGTCCTCATCCTCTGTGTTACATTCTTCCTCCTCCCCTGCCAAATGGGCTCTCACCTCGGCCACCTCTGAGTCATCTCCGTCCGCTAAGTCTGCAATCCGTGGATCCCACACCAAATCTTCCTCCTCGTCTGGCTCGACCTCACCATCTGCTTCACTGTCGCTGTCACCAGCCTCCTCCTCCACAGCCTGCTTGATCTCAGTTTTCAACTTCTTGGCCCTTCTCTTCCCGTACATCCTTGTCAGGCGCACGTTGACACGTACCAATAGCCCTAGGGTTTTAACCTTCAATCTGTTGCGTCGTGCTGTCTGGATGAGCTCGTGTTTGCTAAACACACGTTCGTTGTCAAAACTGTTGCAAGGCTGTGCCAAGAGCCTCATGTCAAAGGCTCTCAGTGTTGGGAGACCTGTCATGTGGTGGGCATGCCACTTGTATGCTGGGAGCTCACCGGGCATGACTTCCTGTATAGCTTCCTTGGCCCACTGCACGTCCCTCGCCTTTGCAGGGTCCTCATGGGGAGTCACCCATCCATTCTCAAATCCCTTCAGCTCAGTGCACAGCATGTCCTGTTCCTGGCTGTCTGGCATGATCGCACTGATGACTGTGTTCCAGGCCTCGGTCGTCTTCTCATCCCCATCGAATTTGTGGCCAAAATGCTGCGGGTGGCAATGTTGTGCTACGGCAAAAATGGGGCACGCCATCTGATTAGTCCAACGCATGCTCGGGCGCTCCAGGGAAAACTTCACCCACTACGGATTGCATGCCGTGCGGCAGCTACCCCATGACACAGCAAGCTTGTTCAAGGACTCAGTTGTGTCCAGCAAAGTCTTAAAAACAATGTCAGCTGTGCCACCTCCTGCATCAGCCCTTCGTAGAACCAGGACAATGGGAAACATCAGGTTCACCATGGCTTTCACCCGCACCCAAAAGACCCCCATCCTAACCAGGCGCCGCACCTCCTTTTTCTTTGCCTTCCATCGTGCATCCTTGCCCACAGTTCCAAACTCTGACCACTTCATGGAGTTGACCATGTCTACCAAAGTGTCACGCATTTGTAGCAAACTCTCTAACATCTTGTGCACAGATGCAAAACGAGTAGCAACAACTGGCAGAAACACCTTTCCTCCCTAGGTTTTTAGCCAGAAACTCAATAAGTCCTTGTTCCTGAAGTATGAAACAATTCTCTCAGCCTTGGCAATCAGAGCCGCTCCCCACTCTTTCTTAGCAACATCCTTTAAAACCAGGTCCCAGGGAATGTGCAACGCCATGGGTGAAGAACACAGATGGATACTTATTCTTCAGCTCCAAGTAGGCCTTCTTGTTGGTGGAGGCGTTATCCGTGATGACCATCACCACCTTCTCAACACCGACTTCAGCAATGGCACCGTCGATCACGATTGCAACGTGGTTGGTATCACGGACAACACCACTGGCATCTCTTGAGAAAAGGTGAGCCACGCCCTTGGCGTTCACTGCCATGGCCAAGTAGATTGGCCTGATTTGAATGTCAGACCACTCGTCCACTCCTATGCTCACCTAAAATCTATCCCATCCACTGCGAAGAGGGTCCTCCAACTCCTCGTGCTCCACATCCAGCACCAGAAGGATGATTTCAGTGACATTGTCACGGCTGGGTAGTTGGAAGGCTGGGATTGTGCTCCGTGCACCTTCCACCAGCTGAAAGACGGTAGGATCCCGTCAGAAGGAAATTGTCACAACATTATTTGCCATGATCCGCACAATCGTTTTCTAACACTGAGAGTTGGCAGCGTTGGCGATGTGCTCGAGCATCGTGGTTTACCGTGCCAAGTTGAGAGAGGAAGCTGACACGGGAGTGGGGCTGCGTAGTGAGTCGGGAATGGTGGCGGGGGTTCTACCGGCATGGTTGTCAACGCCGTCTGTCAGACAGTTGCTTTCACCAACTCCATCCACACCCACCGTTGCTCTTGCCTCCTGTCTCTTCCGCTCTCGGACCAGTGCTTGTCAGTCCACGGGCCGGTCCTTCGTCCCCCACGCTTCTCCTTGGCCATTGTATAGTTTCTCGTCGTATGGAACAAAGGCGTCTGGAGGGCTAGCCACAGGCGGGAGGCTGAGCATGGCCCGGGCAGCAGCAGGAGGGTACTTGCACTTCACTATGTTGTGCACGAATGCTCCCACATGACCGCACATGCGGTCTGAACCGCCAGCCTTGATGACAGCACATGCTCCACACTGAAACCCGGGGTAGCCTGCCTACGTAGGTATGGGTTGGAAGAACTTGCTGAGCGCCCGGACAAGGAAGTCCCCGGAGAGTACAGGGAGCTTAGGTGAGGTAGCCACTTGTGCATACGTGGGATGCTTACCCCTCCCAGCCATGGCGGCCGAGTGGGGTAGAGTGAAATTGATCTGGTTAATTGCATCGCAAGCATATACCTAAAAGTGGGCTCCTCAGAAGGTGCGACGATGGATGCGCTACGTACGGGTTTGTCAAACTGCCACTTGGTTTGTGAGACTACTCGCAAAACCTGGGTAAGGGTGCACACAGGATCTGGCCATCCGCGGCTCCTGCCCGCGGATCACAGTTCACGGTTCGACCCGCGGTTCCGGTTCCCTTTTTTGAACCCATCCGTGTATTCGCGGGTCTAGACAAGGGGGTGCTAGGGGAGGGGGTGCCTCCCGGAGATACACGGAACTCTCGTGAACCGAGATATGGTCTGCCGGAAATTCGGATACCATCCGGATTTGAGCATCTTGTGGTTTGATGGAACCGCGGATCTCAACCGGGTCCATACAATCCGGGCTGTATCTTTGTATCCGCGGATTCACTTCATGCCCGTCATAGAGGAAAGTAAAATTGGGGAACAAGTTCATGCCTCAAACATTGATATTTTCTTTAGGGGGGTGCTTTTGTCCCTTCTATTCACTCATTCATACACTTGATTTTCAAAGTCGGAAGATACCTCGCATGATAGCATGCGAGAGCGCATGATGTGGCATAGCCACCCTACACGCTGTCACCGACGCAAATTTTGCGTGCATTGGCTCCTTGAATCTGACCTGCCTTGTCAGACTTCCCCTTGTTTGTCCATCGACGGCACGATGATGCTAATGCCTTTAATGTTTGTCGTGTGAAATTTAGCAAATAGTGGTTTGTCAAAATGTTTAGTCGTGTTTCTCATGGCTGAAAGGATAGCGATGATTCAACGCCGATGAATGCCTGCCGTTCAATGCATGTAGAATCTTTGCGATGTATGAATATTGCAAAGAATACACATGTCACGGCAACTGCGATCCATCATGACTGACGCGAGGAGTCCTCATGTCAAAATCGTGTGGTGGCCGTGTCGCAGACATGCCACGTTTAGGGTTTTCAGCTCCGGCGGTTTAACTTATGTTTCCCGAACTCTGCATAGATGCACTCTGACCGATGATGACTTCGGGTTTGTGAGTAGTTTGAGACGTGTAAACATTGTAGTGAAATAAATGGTGTGTAACTCTGAAAAGTTTGAGCCCCGACATATTTCATTTGGAAAAGCATGTGTTCTTCGAACATCAAGTGAACGGCGATGGTCTCGCGTATTCCACTCTCAACCTGTCGATGACCCATCCCATCATCATGGATGGTCATGTCGATGGTAAAGTACCATCTTTCTGCATGGGCTATGTTCTGAGGCTAGGGTTTCGACCGAAGCCAAGACCATAGCCTTTGCTGGGCCGAGGGGGCGAGACCACTTGTCGGTGCCAGTTTTGTTGTGTTTTGCTTGGATGCTCAGAGGTTCGAGCATCCGAGCGGCTAAGTCCGCCGGTCGCCATGGAGGACGACAGTCCTGTGGTTGACACCGCCGTCAGCTCAACGCCGCTTGGTGAGGAGGACGAGCACAGTGACGAAGATGCCGTAGGAGACAAGCGGTCTTCCAAGCCCGATAGCGTCATCTGGTCAGTGTTCACCAAGAAAGATGGTGACGGCGGACCCGGTGACCCCAGGGCGTACTGCACACTATGCTCTGCTAACTACTCCTGCGGAAAGTCCGGCGGGAGCACCAGGAACATGTGGAAAGACATGCATGTTCAACACAACGCTCGGTGGAAGAAAATTAAGGAGGATGCAGCTACTCTGGCGCTAAAGCTGGCTACCGTTGCAGCTGTTAATGTCACCGCGGACATCACCGGTGTGAACCCCGAGAACACGCCAGTTACACATGGCGTTGCCGCTGTGGGCCAGGTCTTCAACAAGCGGTACTTCATCACGTGCGTCTAGAAGCACGTGATCGACAAGAACATGAGCTTCCTCTCTATGGAGTCGTGCTGGCTTCAGCAAGCCTTGCTCCATGCCAACCCCGCTGCCGTCCTGCCCGGCCGCGTGACAATCTCAAGGCAAATCGTTGTCGTTCCGCACAAGGATCAGGCGCATGCTCACCGAGGTAAAGTTGGCTGTGAGCTTTACACAGGATGGGTGGAAGGGAGAGAACAGGATGAAGTATCTGGGCGTGACCGCCCACTAGATGAGTGACTGGAAAATCAAGAGCATGTCCATCTCTTTTCCCCACATCCCAGACAACCCAACAGTGGCAAGGCTTTTTGAGGCTTTCTCGGAGGCTTTGAAGTCATGGGGGCTCAGGAACAGGGTGTATTGCATGACTGTTGACAACGAGAGCTCAAACGACAGCATGATTGACAACTACATCATTCCTGCTGTTGATTGTTCTCTGGAAAAGGCTGGCCACATCAGGTGCCTTGGTCACGTCATGAATCTTCCGGTGAATGACCTGTTGTTGCTGTCGTTAGTTCTTGAGGTCATATCAAAAGCACGAAACATTATTGGGTTTTCCACAAGGAGCACGCCACGTGAATAGTCTGTCATCAACCGTGCTACTGCTGCTGGTTTGACCTACCAGTCCTTGCATTTGGACACAGAGACCAGGTGGAACGCGACGCTGGACATGATGACACGTGTGCTCCACTTGAAATTTGTGCTGCCCGGCTGGTTGGACAAGTATGGGCGGGATGGGGAGGGCCTGATTCCAACAACAGATCAGTGGACGCTGCTTGCTCTCCTCTATGTCATCTTGTGGCCTTTCAAGGCCTACACAGATGATGTCAGTGGGAGCAAGTATCCCACTCTCAATCTCGTAATTCCTTCCTACAAGAGCATGTTCGACAGGCTGCACGGCTGGCAGGTGAAATCTGTGACCTCAGAGAAAAAAAGCAAGTGGAGAGGCGCGGCGGGGCGTCTAGACGCAAAGGAGACGCTGCTCGTGGCCATCAAGCCTGGCCTGGAAGCTGCCATCAGCAAGCTCGAGAAGTACGCAAAGCTATTGAGCGAGCGGCACATCCTGGCAACTGCAGCAGATCCCCACTTTTGCCTCCGCTTTCACGAGCACACGCACAAGCTGATGGGTGTTCCCAACACAGCTGCACTGCACGCAAAGGTGTTGAACCTTCTGCGGCCGTACTACGCTCGGGTGGAGGAGCAGAGAGTAGCAGAGGCAGCTTCATCATCAGCAGCAGCAGATACCTTTGCTTCTGTAGGAAGCCATCAGGCCAGCCAGGAGTCCGCAACAACTACAGCATCCTCCTCAGCTACTTCATGCGGCACGCAGCAGCTACGGCCACGACCAGAGCAGCAGCGTGCCGAGGATGAGGCGCTGATTGAAGCGGCTCTTGCAGGCCCTATGCAGGGCATGTTTGAGATGCTAGAGCAAACAACAACAGTTGGTGAACCGCTGAGTGGAGTGGAGGAGGAGTTGGAGCGGTGGGCAAAGCTGATACCGAAGAAAGGTTCAAAACCCACATCCTCAGGCACTACAGAAAGCTGTCGATGAAGTTCCCATCATTGTATCTTGCAGCACAAGACGTCTTTGCTGTTCCAGGAACCTCAACTCCTTCCGAGCGCCTGTTTTCCTTGGGCAAGCACGTGATCACCGACTTCCGGCAATCCCTCGCCCACCTTACCATGGAGAATCTTCTGAAGATGAAGAGCTGGATCAACGAAGCGTCTTTGCTGGATTTCCCTATCAGCAGGCATGGTCAGGTGGCTGAGGAGTTCCTTGCAGAGGAGGCCAGAATCAACGTACTGAGGAGGCAAGTCAAGGACGATGGGCTTGTAGGAGAAGCTGCAGAGGAGTTAGAGGGTCTTAGCCTCTCCGTCAATGGCGATGATGATGATGCAGATTTCAGAGATGGTGTAGGAGATGGAGAGGAGTTTGATGATGATTTCTTAGAGATTTGATTTCAATAACATGATTCATCCATAATCTTTCTCCCTCCATCTCTCTCTCTCACTCTCTATGTTCATTTGCCATGGTGTGATGTGCTTGATCTGTTTGGGCACTTGAATGTGCCAGGAGTACACTAAGGGTAGTGACTGTTTTTATAAGAGGGAAGAGCATAGCATCACAGAACGCGGTTCAGCAGTTTGCTTGCCAGAACACAGTTCAGTTGTGATGGAGCAAAGCATTACAAAACTTTGTTCAGTAGTAAAAGATGCTTTCCAGATCACAGCTGAGTAGTGATGAAGCATAGAATCACAGAACACAGTTGATTAGTAAAGGATGCTGGCCAGAACAGAGTTCAGTAGTGATGGAACATAGCATGTCAGAACACTATTCAGTAGTGAACTATGTGTCTCACTAATTCCTGTAATTTTGGGGGGGGGGGGGGGGTGGCTAAGTACGACTTGCTCACGAAATTCTGCCTAGGCGTCTGCAATTTGTGGATCCGGCATGATCCGTGGTTTGACTGGATCCGCGGTTCCTGACCCGGATCCGCGGTTCCGGTTCTGCCATTCTGAACCGATCCTCGGTTCCGGTTCTATTCTGGGAACCGCGGATCTGACCTGGTGTGCACCCTTAAACCCGGGCCACATGTCACACACATCATCCTTCTGTGACGTGCAAGAAGGCTTCCGATTGGTTTGTTCAACGTCGCAAAACAAGCACACCAGGCTCACACACGATGAACACGCACCATCCATGCTTTAAGCACGAATAGTCGTGTCATATTTCCCATGCAGGACCAATGTTTGGATGTTAGCCAAGCATTGATGTCATATATCGCATGTAATGCGACCCACCAATGAATGGACACCGCGAACATCAACCATCGAGCATCAAAAAGCGCATCAGACGTACAGTACTCGATATGCACAGAGGGATTTGAGCCCGCCCACAGAAAAAAAAAATGCCTGTCAATGCTAGTCAATTCCCTGTGACATTAGGGATGAAAACTGACCCCGGCTAGGAAAGAGAGGCTCAAGTCAGGTCGACGTCCAAGTCGATGTTGACCGACTTAGCGACTCCGAATTGACCCCCTCAAGTCGGAAGTCGAAGGCAACATGGTTAGGGACTTAACACTTCTGGTTCTATACGCTAGGGGCGTAGCACTTCACAATATTTGGGAGCCCTACGACAACCTTGGAGACACCGATGGGCTTTGAGCTATCTAATTGTCATACAGTCTTTCTAGCAAGAGCCTCTTAGTTTATGTTGGTGGTTCTCCTGCAACTACATTACTCCTTGTGTGACATATATGGTGCACTCTCGCCTCCTAGTTTACCCATGCATGTTCGATAGATTTTTCTTGGTGTTCGAGATCTGGGCACTTGGTGGTTTGTGCTAGTCCTCCGGCAAACCCCATGGAAATTTTCCGCTCATTATCTCAGCGTGTTATGCACTGTCTCCGTGGTCAAGACCCATGTACACGGTGGTTTGTACTGGTACCTTAGGAGACCTAGTACTAATTGATCAAGTCCTTTTTCAACTTTTGTGAGACGTATTCTTTCTGCATGTGGCTGAGAATCAAAACGTCCTATTACATTTTCTTACATCTTGAGAGGCCTAAAACTTGCCTAGGTTGATTAGCTGGTGATGCCAGTATGCCACCATAGAGTTAGGTTGTCTTTGAGGTATACTGAATATTTTCTTGACAGTTGAGACCAAGGCACAAGGTTGACTGTTCCGGTGCCTTGGAAGACTTCCATTATGTGGTTTCATGTTCTGTGAAATGTGTATTCCCCGTTCATGTCTTTTGGCATGACGAGGATGATGGGGCCTCGTTGACTAGTCCCCAGTACATAAGCTCTTTGTAGGGCTCACTGTACTCTCTCCCTTGGTTATTAAATTATACGTTCCACACTTAGCCATATTCTAGCATTGTCATTCCCTTGCTCACCATCCGAGCTTGTGTGCCGTCTATCATAGGCCTACATTCCCTAAATCACTATTATCAAATGGTGGTGTGACGTCTCTGTCAAGAAAGTTTGTACAAGGGTTCCGTTACCACTTGAGATTGTTGATGTAAAAAACTAGATGAATCACCATGCTATCAGGCAGGCAAAGTCAAGCAACAACAAGGGTTCGCATTTGCTCGATTTGAAACGGTCCCATCCATCAAAATTTAAGATTTGCAAAGTCTTGTCCTCAGAGTTCGATGTTCGGTAAGCTCAGTAAGGTGTGATTTCCACTGCTGAACACATCATTGCATTGATGTCAGTCGGCTTCTCATTACATAGCTGCTGGTATCCTTGCGAGAGTCTATAGTGTTTTCTCCCAAAATCTTGCAAAGGCTCTACGGTACATGTCAATTGTAGGGATGTTGCTTTGACTCTGTACTCCAGTCGGAACTAGCGAGACGTTTACCATACACCATTTCAAAAGGGATCTAACCAGTTGTGGTGGAAATGGTGGATTTTTTATGCAATTTTGGTAGGTTGGCTGCCCAATGGTTACCATGGCGCTCACATAATCTGTGGAAAATTTGTCTGAGCATCTGATTGGTCTACTCCGTTTGCCCATTCGTTTGATGATGGAATGCAGTTGATAGCTAGATCCGATTGACGTAACATGTCATCAGTTTACGCTTGAAACGACTAGTGAAGCGGCTGTCTCTATTGCCGATGATGGTACATGGTGTGTCGTGCAGTCGTACGATCTGGTACGACTTAAGAACAGTCATGTTGTTCCTTTCACGGTGACAGTGGTCGTCTTCAAGATGAAGTGTGAAATTTTTGACAATTATTCCACCACAACAAGGATATCTTCATAAACATCAGGAGTGGCAGGTATTCCCATCACAAAGTCTATGTTGATGTTGATCCACAATTCTATCGGAACAGGTAGGGGTTGGAGTAGACCAGATTGTCTTGTGCGACGAGATTTGTTGTCTTTGTCAGGTGTCGCACTATTTACTGAGAGGTGGCATGTTAGTCTGGATATTCTCCCACCAGTAGTAATCCACCAACGTTTTTAGCGCCTTTTTCTCGCCAAAATTTCCACCGGCACCCTTTGTACCTGCTCATTTGGTGGAATGACAACTAGGCGAGTGAAGCATCGTCGCCAGTAGGGGTCGTTGGACCAAAACTTGGTCTTGCCGTACCTTTCGAACTCCCTGTTACCTTTTGCAAATATTCTCGCGAGGTACGAGTCTCGTTCAATGATCAACGTGTTAAATTGCTGACTTAGATCATCCACAAGATTATTTTCCTAGGCTGGTTTTCAATTTCATAGTCGAAGTTGGACTCGGGGAACTCCATCCATCAGATTTGTTGACGACTTAGATTTTGCTGAGTCTTCGAATATTTTAGGGCTTGATGGTTGGTGCGGCCAATGCATCATCAACATTGAATATAGCACTGCCACGTCTTTATCTCGTGTGCGGCTATGAACATTTCTTTCTCGTGCACCGCATAGTTGAGTTCCAACCTACAGAAATTTCTCAACATATACGCGACCTGTCATTCTCCACCGCCTTTTCCTTGGAGGAGAATGGCTCCGCTTACTCAATCGAATGTGTCACTGGCCATGTTGTAGTCTACCATTGGATCTACCAATCATAAGGTTGGCTCTAAATTCAGAACGTTCCTCAAAGAGTTGAACCCTTTTTGTATGCAGTCCTCCCAATTTGACTTGGTGGTTTTTTAAGTGCGATCAGAGAGAGGCACTAACACTCGAGCCTAGTCCTTTAAAAGTCGTCGATATTAGTTTTAGAAGTCCAAAAATACTTGGACGTCCTGAACATGTGTGGGAATCGACCAATTAGCGACCGCCCACCTTTTTCGGGTACATGGTGATCCGTCCATCGCCGATTATGTGGCCAAAAAACCGGATCAAACGGTGATTGAGATGCACTTTGAGAGTTTTCCAACATATTCTCTCTTTTTAAATCTTCAAGAACCGTTCGAAGATGTCAACTGTGCTCCTTTGGATACCACTGTACATAAGGATATTGTCGAGATACATGACGAGAAAGTCGTCAAGATATGGGCGGAAAATATTGTTCATCGTCCCCATAAATGTTACAGAGGTATTTGTGAGTCCCAGTATGACAATGAACTTGAAATACCCAGATCTGGTGCAGAATTTTGTCTTCTTGACATCCTTATTAAATACGCAAATCTGATGATAGCCGTTGCGGAGGTCGATTTTGCTAAAACATTTGTGCCCCTTGCATATGGTCAGGACTTTCGTCTGCTTGAAAAAGATGGTAGCGGTTCTCCATGGTGATGTCGTTCAATGCTCGGTAGTTTGTCCAGTTTTATTTCCCACAAAAGTGCAGGTGTCGCGTATGGTGAAAAGGAAGATCTGGTGAACCCCTGACCCAACATCTTGTCCAACTGCTTCTTGAGTTTGGTCAGCTCGTGATCGCTCATCCAATAGGTCCCCTTTACCTTCGGTCTCCTACCCTACTTCAGGTTTATCTACTGGTCAATATTCCATTGTGGAGGTAGCTCTTGGGGAAATTCATCGGGAAAACCCCGTTAAAATTCCTCGATGAGTGCTTAAAACTCCTCCGGTACAGCTGCAAACTTCTCAAGTGTCAATGCCGATGTCGTCATCCTAACTATTGCAATTTCTGTTGCTTCCCCTTCTTCCACGTGGACTGGCCACTCTTAAGCTTTGTGTTTCAAGTACCTCTTGGCCAAATTGAGAGACAATGGTTGGCGTTTTGTGGCAGTAGCAACTTCCTGTGCTAATTCCACCACTGCTGCTTCTCGTAACTGCAGTTGCATTGTGGGTCGACTAGAGATGGGTGTCATTTTCAGCAAGTGATGCTGACATAGACTGCTGCTCGACTCCAGATGAAGACGTTGCTAGTACAAGAAATGTCGTCCGAAGATGATTTTGTGGTCTCTCATTTTGCAAGTCCTCAGGACCGTTATGTCATGCAAATCTCCAATTTACAGTCAGAATGGTTCGCATAGCCAATGGATTTACAATTGTTCCTTAACACTTCTTTCCTCAAACATATTTGGTTTGGTTTATAAACCCAGGTTCTGAACCATGTCATTCCTTACAAAGCTATGAGAAGCTCCTTCATCCAGTAGTGTCACTGCGTTTTGCAAATCTTGCAAATCTTTAGTTGTCCTCGTAGATTATTGCCGGTTGGTGTCCTCGTATCCCTTTTCGAACTTTGCAATCTGAGGAACCCTTGAGAGTGGGAATGTGAACCGCTCTGATGGGCGATCGGTCGGTACTGAATTTTCTAACCAGACAAGAGCTTGTTGTCTATTCTTTGCCTTTGTTTTTTCCTGACTCGTCATTTTCTTATCTACAATTTTCCACCCTTTGTGGTTTTCTAATGCCATTTCCGACAGTCAGGCGGGATATGACCCCGTTTCCTGCAAGTCTATCACATACGTTGACCATGGTGATCAACGGCATCAATATGCATTGAAGGCAAGGTTCGATCGACTGCAACTTTCCTCTTCCATGATAAGAATTATGGCTTTGGGATAACCAGGGGGTTGATTCTTCTATCCGAGTATTGTTGTCGATGCTGTCCATGGAATCAACTACTGTGATCATTTGCGAAAGGTCGTCTTGTATACAAAAAATGACAAAGGATCACCAATTGAGGCTTTCGTTGTAGTAGAAACACAACATTTGTTGAGTATGAGGTCACCACCAGTGACGATTTTGTGGAAACGTTGAGTGTACTCTATGACGGTGAACTGCTGACGTAAATATTGGATTATGTACCATGCGGCACACTCCTCGTTCAGATCCTTAAAACAAGCCAGGGTACCATGTGCAAAGTTGCTTCACGTTTCCAGTGGCATGAGAGAGTGGTACCACATTGGATTCGTCTGCTTGAGAGGTAGTACACTTGTAAGTGACGATGTAAGAGTGATCGTGTGAGCCGTTGATCTGGCTGCGACGGTCTTCTATTGTCGTTGGATGGTCTTTATAGCGGACCACCAACTTAAAGTGATCCATGCAAAAACGAGGACACGACGTCAAATTTCTTCTTTTTAGTTGTTAACCCCAGCAGCAATGAAGGACACCTCCAAACTTGTTAGCTACATCCTGACCGCCGGTCCCTTGGAGTTTGCAGGATCAAACGACTCGGAGAATGCCGGTCAAATCTGGTGTTCACACAAGAATTGTACATTTTTCTTCGTGAGAATTGCATCGTGCACACCATTGACAGATTGAATTGTTGGAGCAGATGGGTATTGAGGCTCTCGAGTCCCGACAACTTCTAGTACAACTCTTTGTTAATTCACGCTTGTCGACGGATGCCTCCCATCGTGCCAGTTGTTGAACCAATGGGCAGCGGCGGAGGCAAAGGATTCGTTGATTCTGAGGGATCCATCATCTGGTTGGCCGTCGGGTTCATTGGTGTTTCTCCAGTCTCTGTGAAGGTTGCCGCGACTGCCTGGTTTGCTTGGAATGCATCAGTGTTCTATGTTGATCCTCCATCACAGAAGTACTCATCGGGGACTGCTTCTGGTCGCCGGTTGCGCTCACTCTGTTCATCGTTGTTCTTGCAAAGTCTCTGATATTTTGAATGGTGGAGATGCGCTGAGGACTCGTGCAAGGTTGTTGCCATGTAGTTAACGCATCATAGTGGTATGTCGAACGGAACGTAGGTGGTTCACAGGGATGAGGTGCATGACAAAAGAAGATTCGAGGATTTGGGACAAACGTTTTCTTTTTATTAGAAAGTAAGTATACTTTGATGAAAAATGTTGAGTAGATCAAGCACACATATACGATGCGGAGAAAGAGAATGAGGCATATGTTAGGTCCTTGGTGTTTGAGCTGAATGACACGTGTGAGGTCGCACCATGAGTGGTTGCTTTGAGAAGCTCTGCACATAAGTCAACGTGCTTCGATAATATCCAGGCATGATTTTATAAGGGTCAAGCACCATTGAGAAGTTGACCAAATAACATAAAAAAATCGATATAGTTTGCAACACTTCTGTTGGCCCTTTTAGAAGGTGGTCAAAGTTGTCAAGAACATATGGAACGGAATGCTGGAGGTCGGGGTAGTTGGCCAAAATGACCTCGGTGGAACAGCATTATAATGTTGAGGTCGATGTGTGCTTGGCCACAAATGTAATGACTGAAATGCCCACTCACCGAGTTGAGGGAATCATGTACGTCATTGATGTAACATCAATGACCACATGATTAATCTGCCAAAAAAATGTGCCAGTGCCAGACATCACCCTGACGTGAACCTTTCACCTCGTACGCCGGCCTATTGGCGAGATTTCGATGGCCCACATTTCTTTGGAAGAAATGCATTAGAATTAAACTTAAAAATAGGATGGCACAGGTACATGAGATTAGAAAATGCAAGAAACAGATCCTTCAATTGAGCCATCATTAAAATAAAAGTCTGAGCACCGTCAGTGAATGATAAACAAACACTTCCACACTTTAGAAAACAAGGACAACCAGAATCGTTTGGGTGTCAAAGCATCCGTCCAGCCGTTCAGGTTGGCCTGTAACTTTGAACATCTTTGCCAGTTTAAAGTCTTGTGCCAATGAGGAATCAGATAGGCTCAAAAGCTAGTAGCCTTTAGCGGCTTATCACCTCTCATAAGGACAACAAGGAAAACTGGACTATCTGATCAAATTTTTTATCCTTTTTTGGACCCCTGATCATAACCAACTGGCGGTGGGGGAGGAGCTACATCAGAACCAAGACTCGCCTTGGGATGAAATCCGGTCCCCCAGAGTAGTATTTATGGTGGAAAGGGATATAGGTAGAAGTGTTTCCACAAAAGCGTAAAGGCAGAATAGAGGGGTCACATAGAAGGGGTTTCTTTACGAGAAAAGGAGTGAAGACCTACAGGGTGGAAGAGTAGATCTTCGAACAAATCCAAGCAAATTTGAGCTTTATTTATTCCCTTGCTTGTAAGAATAGATGAGATGTGGTGTTTATTGTTTAAGGAAACATTGCAAGTAGTTTATGGGTCAGACAGGTGTGGGGTTTGGCCCATCGCTCTTGCCAGATGAGATGGAAGTGTGAGGATAAATAACCAACCAAGAAGAATTCGAAGATAAAGGTTTCAAGGGGCCAAGAAGCACATTGCTGGTGAGGAACTCATAGGAAGCTTCCTAGCCTTGCTATCTCTAATGGGACGACACTATCCAGTCAGTTGATGCACTAACAACAAGCAAGTGCAAGGAACATCACGGGTTAGGGAAAGAAGACGCGCTAAGTCTCATAAGCTCCAATACCTTAGACATGCAAAGAGAGATGATAACTCACAAGCACAGAACAAATAACTGTAGCGGCACATTTCAAGTGACGCACATGACAGTGTCAATCTGTCTTAAAATTGGCCCCGGATGAATTTTTTAGCTTTAACACAACACACATGCATCCAAACGCAATACCGTCTAAACATGAAGATGCAGAATCTGGAGCCAAGCACTTTAGTCTTACACACAATTCCAACATCGACTGACTGAAACAAAATGCAAAAAACCAAAATCTGGTTCAAAATCCAGTGCACCAAGAAAACTTCAAATACGATAGAGAACCTGCTGAGTATCGCAAAAAGTATCCGAGATGTTGTATAACAGCTGATGGTGGATGGGACCACCACCCGTCGGTTCTTTGGTGCCAGTTGGGTCCGCATCATGGATCTGCATGGGCATGGAAATGACCGAGTGGTCAGAGTGAGCTGTACAAACAGACGAGGACGGCTCATATCACAAAACTCTCTTATCAACCAGTGGTACGTATATCCATACACGTGCTGAACAGACACAAGTACGTAACAAGATGCTTCATAGAAAATATGCATGCATGCCACTCTCAGCCACCCTCAGGCAAAGGAGGTAGCTCAAGGGAGCAAATTGCTACCATAAACAATTTGTGTGCCAGTGCCTTTGTCAGGATGTCAGCCCGCTCCATGTCCATGCCCACTCGTGTGATGAGATCACCTATTGCTCCACAAGATCACGCACAAAGTGATACATAACAACAATGTGCTTATGTGGGCATGAAACAAACAAAAAATCTCTGTGATGACAAGATCACTATGGATTTTAAAACATAAAAGGATGTAAGGCAGAGACTCACGCAACTCATGGAACATATGCTAAAACTATACTACATTAGAATCATGAGCTCCCACCACAAGAAACTCAACCATTGATGAGCTACATGCGATACATCCCTACATATCGTTGCACCACGACATAATGGTGCCATCCAGCAAGAACATGTAGGCCAATTAAGGCTGCAAGTGCATGCACTCTTAAGTGTAGCCGTCAACTAGCACCAAACCATGCAGTTCGAAGCAAATTCCAAGGTCTTGTATAAAATCCACATATTGCACCACTCGTACAACCGGGTGAAAGCCTCTTACCAGAGGAAACTCTGAGAAATGTGCAAGGAATTTAATAGCGAAGGCGGTGCTGGTTCGTGTGGTTGTAACTGAGTACATGAAAGAGCTGATGAAACTCACATACATGGTCACGTCCACCTTCTCCCCTACCTGTGCTGGATCATTCAACTTAAAATAGTCCTACTTTCAGGTTTCATGGGATGGAGGCCATGGACAATTCACCAAGGGGGTGAGCAAACTACTTTACCACAACACGGGTGTAATGTGCCCGATGCAACAAGAGTATACGTCGGTCAAAATTATTCATGATCTCCATATGAAGGAAAACAACCACAGGAACAAAATTCTAGCTGGAGAGATTTACCCCTCCACGTCACTCTTGGGGACAATCTTCATCAACGACCACTATAGGGAGACTTCAATATTTCAAGGCTCTAGATACCCATTTCTGTTTTTGCCTCATCCTCTCATTATGGGTCCCAAACGAGGAGGAAACTACCTCAAACTTGTGAGCTCATACAATTTTTTTGTAAACAAAAAAAGAAACTCTATACTAAAAGAATCTTGAATTTTATTTTTGACACGACATCACAAAATCATCGTGAGCAAGGCACGTCTGGCAATTTTGCACCAGCAATTTTCCATTTCTCTCGTATCTTATATTTCCTCTCTCTCTCTCTCTCTCTCTCTCTCTCTCTCTCTCTCTCTCTCTGTCTCTCTCCCTGTCTCTGTCTCTATCTCTCTCTCTCTCTCTCTCTCTCTCTCTCCCTCCCTCCCTCCCTTGCCTTGCTTATTTGAGGAGGCGGGGAGGAGAGGGAGAGGAAAAGGGCTCAAGGCGATAAGCCTTAGCCCTCGAGGCATTGTGGCCTCGTTTTTCATCGATCGAGCGATCAGCTCAGTCGGCGCCCAACAGGTGGCCGGCCGATAGATGGCCAATCGCTTGACTGGCCGCTGGTCGTACAACACGCCGACAGCTAGCTGGCCAGCGGCCAGCCCTCTGCTGGCTGCCAGCCAGACCTTGCCGTGGCAAGGGGTGGTATCCAACCACCCTCGTGACTGCGAGGAGGGAGGACCAAACTGGCCCTCCCACTACATTCCTCCCCACATGTTATGAACCGTCCCGGTGCATGACCAACAAGTAGGATTACCGGACAGTGAGTCATGAACAAATTGAAAGAAAATTAATGATTTCAATCACTAGCTAAACATGAACCCATACACAATACTTGGACCTAAGCTACAGCTTGTTGGCCATTATGGCTAGCGGCCTCCTACCTTTGGGCTGGAGCTTTTGCGCAACAACCATGTGAGGCGTCCCAAGCCCTCTATGGTCGTTGTCCATGAATGTCGTCTGGCGGGAATGTTGTTCACTTTTGGCACATTTAGGTTGTGCCCCCTGCCATGCGTCGATCTGTACAAGCTGCCAGCTCGCTCCAATACTCGTTGACCATCCCTGTGGACAACTGAGATTCAGGCTCCCGTGATTTATATTTAGGTCCACAACTAGCCAAATAAATGGGATGTTCCCTCACAACCCGTGACCACATACAACTGTGATGGTCATCCTCCAATGTCCGATAGGTGTCGCCTCCCAAAAGTTTTTTGTGTCACGATCAATGAGGCAATTACATGATTAATTTCTAGGCCACCGCAGACGGCACAACCACGCGGTAAGAATTTCTATTTTCCTTGGCTAGGTTCCTAATGCATGACTCATAACTAGGCAACCTACCAAGCCTAGAAAAACATAAACTAAGACAAGAGTTAAAAGAGATCAAGGTTATTGAGTACCAATCAAAGAGCGAGGAGGAGAGGGAGGACGACTCTAGACTAGAGTTCCCTACCTCTCACACTCCCACAACCCTCCTCCCTTCTCTTCGTCCTCAGGATCTCCTTGGCTGCCTCTTGGCTTCTCTTGACGCGCCTTGCGCCTCCTTGGAGGCATCTCACTTTGTGTCCATGCCGATGGGAGGAGAGGGTCTTGAGGAGGGAAGGGAAGTTAGTGTTTGGGGATGGGTACTCTCCACCCCATCCCATAAAAATCCACATTGTCCTCAAGGGAGAAGGAGAAGCTTAGAGGAGTTGGAAAAATAAAAAAATATCTCGTCAAGAGCTTTCCAATATACTTTACGGTGCTTAAAATGATCAAGTTCTAAGACATTGTCCCCCTGTGGTGTTTCTGTTGTTGTTGTAGTTGCTCACGACAATTTATGTCACAAAGCCACCGGACCGTCACACAGTTAGTCTCAAGGTTCACCCTCCTCTGAAAACCACTGTATTGATTCAGATCTTCAGCTCCTCCATGGAGTCGTTGTCAGAGTTCACAGATTGGCATTCAGAGATCACTTTGTGGATTTTTCCCTCCACATCACTTTTGGGGGCAATCGTCATCGACCCGTGCAGTAAGACTTGAGAATTTCAAGTCTCCGGAGGTCCGTTCTTACCTCATCTCCTCGTTATGGGTCCCAAATAAGGATAGAATTCCCTCATGTTGGCACTATTGGGTGAAGAGGCACCTTCAAGGATGCCTAACTCTCACTAGTTCACGCTACCAATGTTTGGGACAGCCAATGGACACCAATGGTGAAGAGCGTGGAGTACAAGTATCACAGATAGGAGTGCGCAGATTATGTCACATTCAGGAGAAATCAATCGAAACAAATTTTTATTACTTTGCACAGTGAGATTGCATCAGATCCTTATAGCATGTGATCTAAGCTTTTCAACACATGCAAGCATGCCCAAATTGGAATAGTATTGCCCCTGCTGCGACCATCAAACTAACCCTTGGTGGAGCCACCCACCTTGCCTTGCACTCTAGGCAGCTGGAGGCGCTTCGACGATGACCCGTCGGAGCACCTTTCCTCATCCAAAAGTCAAGGAAATTTTCACCCTGGTCAAATAAATTCCTCTGGTTACTTCCTTTATGGCCCTGGTGTATTTGGGGGTCGTTGGGGTTGAACTCGGATCATTGGCGGTGGATTATCCCCCGTCCATGGGGGGTACCAGATTCCATCCACCCAACATCCGAACTTCGGGCTAGGCTAACTTTCTGCATACTCACTCAAAGCTCGATCTTGCATGGAAACATCCAAAAAATCCAAATCTCAAGTCAGATAAGGTTTTTGACTACTCCTTAACGGTCGAACCAGAGAGTACGATCAATGGCACTCATGTCAAGGGGCACACCATGTCAACAATCTCCCCCTTTTACCTCAACCTTCATTCCCTGTCCTTGGAACTTGTAGCATTTCAAACCTCACAGCATAGGCCAAGCTCCATGTAGCTCGTGTCGTGCCTGTCCTTGGGCTATGCCTTGGTCATGGCATCAGCAAGCATGCGCTTAGTGCCACAATGCGCATTAGTTGCATCTCCCTTCGCCACCAAGTCTGGCGCGTAATGATGTTGGATCTCGATGTGCTTGGTCCTCGCGTGCAGCTCGGGGTTCTGGGTGGGGCTGATGGCACTCATGTTGTACACATTGAGTACTGTCGGCTTCCTTTGAGGCATCTCGATCTCCTCTAGCAGCCGCCGCAGTCACACTACCTCCTTTACGGCTTCCACGAGAGCAATGTACTCCGCTTTGGTGCTGGAAAGTACCACACAATCATGTTTCCTACATGCCCATGAAATTGCTACACCACCAAGCACAAACACGTATCCTGACGTTGATTTTCTGCCATCCACATCACCAGTCCAGTTGGCATCGGAGAAGCCGACCAACTCAAGGGAGTCGCCTCGCGCTTCCCGTCCAAACACGAGCTGCAACTGTTTTATCGCGTTGAGGTAGCGGAGAATCCGCTTCACCACTTGCCAATGCAGTGGCCTGGGATCAGCAACATAGCGTCTCACTTGGCGGAGATTTCTGTATCTCCACCTCCCAACTTTGACTTCCGAGGTCATCTGGTGTCGAACTCGACCCCGGGACTATTTTTCCCTCCCCCCCCCCCCCCCCCCCCCCCCCCCCCCC
>SZWC01003634.1:50742-93255 GCA_023375785.1 Penium margaritaceum
CGTGACGTGACGTGATGTGACGTGACGTGACGTGACGTGACGTGACATGACGTGACGTGACGTGACGTGACGTGACGTGACGTGACGTGACGTGACGTGACGTCATGTGATGTGACGTGACGTGACATGAAGTGACATGACGTGACGTGATTTGACCTGACCTGGCGTTATGTGACACGATGTGACGTGATGTGACATGTTATGACATGGCATGAAATCATATGACGTGACGTCACATGACACTTTTTTGCATTGTAATGCACTTCATAGCATTGCACCATGTGCACCAAAGGGTTTACAATGGGGGGAAGGTGGAGGGAGCAGGGGGGAGGAACGTAGTAGATGTGCATAGGAGGCAAGTCAAAAGCAACCTACAACTGTGTTCATCACATGGATTGTTTAATGCACTTTGCTGTGTTATACGGGAGGGGAAGGGAGGGGAGGGCATTTAAAGAGCCCTTCTGGGGCTACACGTTGGAAATTTGTAGTGATTCTACAGCATGCTGTTACTTTTCACTTGCTTCGGCTTTTGGATTGCCCCTGTTGCCCACGTTGGGCTCTACTGCTTCTCTGCCCAGACCTTGGTAGCCAGACGTCGCACTGTTGGAGGAGTGCACTTCTCCTCCAGTTGTGCTTTTGCCACTCCTTCATCGAGACATGGGTTCTGCTTCATGTCCAATATGAGTTATGGCACAATTTTCTTGTTCCTGAGAATGAGTAGATGAGAATAATAAAGCATAGTTAGTAGTGTGAAAAGGGAAAAACCAGCAAGTTTACATTGAAACCTTACCTTTACACCACACATGGTTATAGTTGTTTCTTCCACTCAATTTATGTGCCCTTTTCAAGACATAGAAAATCATTAGTGCAAGAACTGGTGGCTTGTTTCTGTTCACATAATCTGAGGGTGCCTTGTGCCAAAACGCCTCCCAAATAGCTGGAAATTGTTCAATTATTGGTGAAAATTATGCACACCCTTATGGAATGTTCACAGTGAAAAACGATGACCAAAAAAACTTTCAGCCGTTTCGTACCTTGCACTGATTCACGTGCTCCTAGAACATACTATTCGCAGCCGTTCGACCAACAGATGCTGCAGGTATTGAGTTTCTGGCCACCTCGCTCAACTGCAGTAGCAAGAGGCATGTCCTTGTCATGCCCCATGTGGAGCATGGCATGGCATGAAATTGACGGGAGGCAATGATCCTACGCTACCTGGAGTTGTTCCTTCATGCAGATCAAGGGAGAAACCACCACTTGGTCTTGAAACAGGTTGTGTTGTACCTGGCATGTGAGTACTTGCGGGCTGGCTAAATGCAGGCTGGCTGAATGTGGGCTGGCTGAAATGGGGCTGAATGGAAGAGGAATCTGGCTGAATGTGGGCTGGTTGAGTGGAGGCTGGTTGAGTGCGGGCTGGTTGAATGAATTATGGATGAATTGGGCTGGTTGAATGCCGGCTAGTTTAGTGCTGGCTGGTTGAATGCGGGCATTTTGAATCTTGGCTGGTTCAATGCATGCAGGTTGAATTCCTTCTGATTAAATGTGGACAGATTGAATTCTAGCTCATTGAATGCCATTGGCTGAATTCTGACTGATTGAATTCTGGCTGGTTGAATGCGGGCAGATTGAAGGTGGTAGGGCTGAATTCTTGCTGGCTGACTGCAGGTCGGCTGAATGCAGGCTGGTCGAATTCTTGCAGGCTGAATGGTAGCTGGCTGAGTGCATTTTGGCTACATGCGGACTTTCCATGATGCGTGTTAGCTGCTGTCACCTGGCCATGAGGCATGTGTGCAGTGGAAGGCTGATCGTGCGACATTTGAGCAGCGACAGGCTGACTGTGAGGCATGTGTGCAGCGGCGGGCTGACCACAAGGCATGTAAGCAGCAGCGAGGTGACCGCGAGGCATGTGAGCAACTGCAGGCTGAATTCAAGGCATGTAAGCAGCAGCAGACTGACTGCGAGGCATCAGAAGAATGGCAGGCTGACCGTGAGGCATGTGTACGGTAGCAGGCTGTCAGTTTGGCATGTGAGCAGCTTCCGGCTGACCCTGAGGCATGTGCGCAACAGTAAGCTGAGCCTGGCCTGCGCATGCGCGATCATGATCACCTGAAATGGCATGAGCAAACCTGTGCAAGAAGGCAGGATCGTTTTTTGGACAGACAAAGGAAAATCCTTGCATGAGCATGTTAAGACAGTCGAAGCATTGATCAACCTGGCCCAACAGGCTTGTTTCCAACAAAGAGAGGTCCTGCAGCGACACTGTGACCTGTCACTGCTCCAATAGATCTCTTATTCCTTGATGTGGGAGGAAATGGCCTCCGTGATGCAGTCAAACGGTGATATGCAAGGCATCACAAGTGCACACAATATCATAGAGAATACCAGGACACCACGACAACATAGACCCACACAATTTTGAAAAAGCGTCATGAGCCGTGTTGTGGAGGTGATTGTGCCAGATCCATTGCTGAAGTAGTCTTGGATAAGCACACGCCGGAAGTACTCAAATACTTTAAGATCTTTCCGTGTGGATCTAGCCTCACATTGTGAGATCTATCCTTATGGGAAAACACAAACGAAGGTACAAGCATGATGGAATACAGTAGCTAGTGGCTGATGTGCAAAGAATGTCATCATTCCTATTGTGCTCGGAAATTCCACTCACATGCATCTTCCACCCACCTGCATCTTCCAGTAGAATAAATGTTGTACACTGCAGGAAATAAGCATCTTTCTCAATTGGGAAACCCGCAAGGTTCAGTCCAACACCGCAAAACATGAATCAGAAGTAGCTGAAAGCGAGTGTGTCATTTCTCCTACCATGCCAAGGCCAGTTGTGACAATATCACTTTGGTGAAAGCCATGTAGCAAACAGACTATGGCTGATGATGGCCAAAAGGCATGGAGAAATTTGGCGGTTGACACATTTTACTCCTTGAAGACTGTTGTGGCGTACTTTTATTGGACCTGTTGAGTCATTTGCCTTGTGTTTTCTGAATGTTTGGTTTTCCGAACAAGAATGTCCTGACTGCATTAATAAGAAGCAAGCTGTGATGGAAATACCTAAGTTTGAAGAACACCATCAAACTCTGTAAAATTTGGGTCTCACCGGCTGTCTCTGGTGATGTCAGGAACCTTTTTGCAACTCATGTGAAAGCAGTAGAAGAACCAGGAAGCAAGGGACTTGATAGCACACAACTTGACCTTTCGACTTCCAAAGACGAATCCATACTCTAGGCAGCTGAGCTGGTTTGCCTTTGCTTGTCGCAATTTTACGCATAAACACATTTAGTTGTTGGATCCTATCGCTGTTCCTAGCATCTCAACAAGGAAGAGATTGAATAGATTTGCCATTTTTCTGCTATCTCCATGATAAAAGGTCTGGCAGATGACCTTCATAACGGAGCCATACTTAATCTTGTACACCTCAAAGCCTTTGTTGCACACAATTTTCATGCACTTTTCAAACTCTGCTTTTGTAAGATGGTCTGTGACGGTGTCGCGCTGTTGATCCTCACAACAGGTACGACTCTTGCCAAGCTCCCGTTGTACGATTTACATGGTCGTATGACTTGCATGGTTGAAAATGTTGTTGCCGGACGCGCCTTCGCCCATATCCGAATACTACATTTTCTTCATAGTTTGCCCTGCATCCTCAAGTGCAAACCTGATGAACTTTAGGTGGTTTTGATTCACAATGCATCTGCTTCGCATGCCAGGTACAGCTCCAACATTGATGTGAAACTTGATGTACATGGCAATGAGGTCAGTATGGGGTATGGGTTTCTTATCAATCAGGTTGCACCAGATGACAAACAAGCGGTGTTGTTTCATGTATAACCACATCGTGTTCTCTGGAGTGCTCATGTTCCTCATGCATCAAATCTGCTTGCAATCAAGGCTCATATTGCGACCTGAATTTCCATCAGAATCTTCGTCAAGCTTGACATCATCTCCATCACAGTCCATATCATCCTCCTTGTCCTCGGCGTCAATGATCTCCCTGTCCACAAAACACGTCGTGTTCATCCCACCCTGGATACAGTGTACTTCTTCGGCTTGTACACCTTGGTATCCAATCGTGAACATGGAAGCGGCATGATTTTTTACCACTGGAAACTTCTGTGGGTAAATCATGTCTTGAACCGTGTTGACTACCGTGATCTCTTAGCCTGCTCAATTTTAAAATTGTGCCTCAGCCTTGTCAATGTCATCCATGGTTAGACATACTGTTCTTCTTTCCGTCTATTCCCATGTTCCAGATGCTGAGCCATTGCATGGGTCGTAAAAGAATATTCCTACCAAAGAAATCCCTTGCTAGTTACACCTGCATGCAAAAAGGTCGCATGCAACACACAATTATGGAAGAAAAAAATGGGGTGAAATAGCTCAGATGTCTCAACCGTCCACCTCATGTACAAAAACTAACCATCTGTCCGTTCCGCGGAACAAAAGCAAGCATTCCCCCACCCTGTGGGACAAAAGTAACCAGCTGTACAGCCTCCGCAACAAAATCAACCAGCCAACCACCCCTCTTTCCATGCTCGACCGCGGCATGTTCCACGGATCAAACATGTCACTAACCATGGATCAGCTGATCCACGGTTAGTGACAAAAAGAATGTCATATGTCGATGCCGCATGTTATTTGGTCCCAACATGATTAGTTTGGACAGTTTTTGGGTTCCTTGCGTATGTTTTCCGCGACTTTGACATATGAATTATTGTCTGTGTAGTATTGGTACATGTGTTGTTTCTGTATGGTGTTTTCATATGCGTGATTTTCTATGTGATTTTTTCATATGTGTTGTATTGTACGTGGCGTTGGTATATCAGCTATTTTGTTCCAGAAACTGGCTACACGTTGCACCCTATGGAAAAGGAGCATGTCCATCCTGGAACATGGAATTTTGCAAACAAGTGGTTGGACGGGCTTCATGAAAACCGTGTACAAATACAAATCCACAGCTCCGATTGCTGCAATGAGAATAAAACACACTAAAAAAAAAACAAAATAAGCATACCTGGATGACGAAAGTACGAAGAAGTTGGGCAATGGAGGCCACACTCCTTCCAAGTGTTCAACCTCCACGCATCCAGCAAAGCACATGTGTGAATCTGTTTGGCAGTATCACGGCTCAAAGTTTCTTGGTGATAGTGCTCTGCTCTAGACATTCTAGCCCCTTGTCACCACATAAAGGCACCGAGATGCAGGGACGCTATGGATGGCGTTAGGTGGCGTAAGGTGGATTTGGAAGGTTTCTGATATGAGCTGCGGCAAGCATAAATCCCTTCATTCTTAGCCAAATTGCACGTTCTTTGGTGCGTTTTCAATCTTGGAACCAATGCTGCTGAACTTTAAGGTAGTCGTAGTGGTGTACGCATGTGTGTGGTATGCGCCTCATATCTGGTGCCTCAAGGTCCTGGTGGACGAAGTCATCCAGGTGCAAATCTGGTATGTGCCTCAGAACTCGTGGGCTCAAGGTCCCGATGGACGAAGTCATCTGATTGTATTTCTGTTCTATGCCTTAGAACTTGAGGGTCAAGGTCCCGGAGGGCGAAGTGATATGCGTGCAACTAAGTGAGAACAATGATTTAGAAGAGACCATCCGCATGCCGTTGAGTTTGTAACATTTTATGGAGGCCACATTGACGGCCGACAGGTGACGGTTGTGGACATGAAAAGTAGCAACCGTTAGGCCTGTGGCATTAAGTCATGGCCTGTAAGTTCAAAAAATGAATTGTGGCATCCATTTTTAGGTTACCTGGGTCCTGCGCATTTCCTCAGGAATTCCTATCTTTCTCTGGTTGTCCTCTTGCTCCGGCGACTGAAGGATACCTTAACCCAGGTGTCCTGCTAAGTCAAAGTTGATTTTCTTGTATTTCCTCCTGTCTCTCACTCGGTCTGTCCTGTCAGTGTGGATATGCTCAAGTTCTTTTTTCAATTTTAGACTATCAAGGCAATGTCTGGAACTGCCCCACTAGTGCAACCAAACAAGAAAAACAAAACTTGCGTTGGGCAGCCTATGACGCAATTGAATGTGCATGGTGGGTCGGGCACCACATACAGGGTTGAAATCCATGGCCTAGGTGGCTCTAAGCATGACAGCCAGGCAATACATTAGTCTTGCACTTTGTTTTATTCGTACACCAAATATGACAAGGACCTGGATCTGCGAGCGGGCGCATCTATTGAGTGAGAAGAGCATATTATCTGGCATTGCATAGAGTCCGCTGCCTTACTTGATAGGTGCATAAGGATGAGTATAAAATTTCTTCATCCTGGTCTTGTTTTCTCTTCAGCAATGATGAATATTGATCCTGCTGCACAGACTGGATAAAGAACCAGGTTCATTTGTGCGACAGTCCGGATGAAAAGACCTTGACTGAGGGTCATGTAATCTCTTTTCAGAGTAGGGATTCCACATTCCTGAACTGTCCAGATGTTTTAGTTTTGCCTTTTTCGATTACACTAGTGTGATAGTTCTAGATGTGCTTTCATAGATGGTGGAAACTTGATAGTCGAATTCTGTCCACTCTCTCTAGGTGAAGAAGTTTCTGGTTAAATCTATTCTTATAATTTTCCCACACCCTCAACAACCTTTCAACCCCCTCCTTCCCCTTCACCCCTTGTCACAAATCATGGTAGGAGGTGGCCTGCCCATGTGAGTGGCAAGAGAAGGCCCTTTAAAAAATTTAACAAATGAGATTGGCCTGAGAGCATCCGGTCGTGCGCGCGTGCTCCTCGCACGATATGACTGATGAAGATTGCTTGTAGGATGAGCATCCGCCATGCTGCATTTGCCATCTTTGCAAAGATGGCAACCGACCACATCTCTCCCTCCGTTGGAAGCCCTCCCACTAAGGACACTACAAACAGAGATAAGGAATTATGGGCGACGTCATCAGCACCACGCATCGGGAATAAGGCCAAGGGCCTCGCCGACATCGCAAACAAAGAAGATGTGATGAATATAGACATTACAGTCATAGAAGACGGTGAAGATGACGTTAGAGCAGATGAAGAATGGCTCTCCTTGGAGGCCAAAGATGAGGAGGATGATGACCCCCTCAAGAGCATTCACGCCGCCACATTGGCAATGATCAACCATCTATTTGACCTCAGTATCCTTGAATTGTGCATAGTGGAAGTTGTAAGGGCTTCAACCCTAACAAAGGATAATGGAGGCCCTAAGCAAACATCTTTCAGTGCTGGCCCAAATGACATGCAAGCATGTGGTGAAGAGAGGAACATCTTGTCTACCAGAACCCCAAGATGGTCCACTGGCTCAACTTGAGTAAGGAACACCTGGAGGAGCACAAGCACAGCCTAAGGTCACCAAAACGACCACCGTGTCTAATGCAGGCCAAGGATCGCAAAGGATCTAATGAGCATCGCTGGTGTAATGAGCATCTTGCAAGACACCAAGGCATACACAATATGCTTGATGCACTTGAGCGTAACCAGCTCACAAAGACTATACTTGTCTTCAATTAGCATGTTCATCCCGATGCATTGAAAAGCATGTTGGAAATCAGGGGTATGTTGGTGGATGGTGGCATGGTGAAAAAGCCTCATCTCATCCACCCATTCCATGGTCGCAAATCTAGGCACTCATCACTTGATGGTTTCCCGATGATGATCAGATGACAGGCCCAAGCAGCTCTCATTTCCATCATCATGTTGAGAAAGCAACAAGTCCAAGCAAGACACCAGAAATGTAGTGCAATGGATAGCATGCTGTACTTAGGGACAACAGGTCCTGCGATCGAGCCTTGATGTGCGCAGGAATGTTTTTGACCTTCCTATACAGGGGAAGTTCCTTAGACATTTATCCATGCATGAGGAGGATATGCCACTTGGCGGTCAGAGGATGCGCCAATTGACAAGCTGGTGAGGTGGTGTGGAGTGGCCACTCCAAAAGTGCCACTACCCACTCACCTCAGACACCAAGCCTAGGACTATATGTACCTGACTCATTCCTCATTCTAATTACACAGTCTGTCCTTAGATGCTCCTCACAGAGTTTTCCAAATAAGGAACAGTATAAAGAAGACACTGGTTGGTCTAAGCCCCGGGATTTAGCCATTGACTAGCACCTCGCGTGAAAGTTACCGATTGTTAAGTGGACACAGTTGCTAGCAAGTGATTTCCTGGGAGCTGCTCAGTGTGGAACCGTGATCATGAGGGTGATATCTTCTCCTAGATGAAATGCTAGGAGCGGACGACAGGTGCTATTGTGTCGGCCCTGTTTTCTAGTCCATTTTCCTCAGGCCAGTTGACAAAGGGTTATGGGCTCACACTGACCAGTTGTAGAGCACGCTTCGCTCAACTTTGGTACACTCTCTCTAAGTGCGCACGTCAGCTCCATCAACTCCATCAGCTCCATCTACTTCATCAACTCCATTGGCTTGGTTTGCACTTAGCACACTGGGACCAAGGATAAGCTCTGCCCTTGGAGGCACGACCCTTTGGTCCCAACCAGGAAAAGCTCTGCCCTTGGAGGCAAGACCCTGGGTGTGCTGGTGCGATCTGTCTTCTCTGTTTGCAGGTAAAGATCGGCCGGGGGGGTAAGCAACGGAACTACACCTTTAAACAGGTAGCAGACATCAGCTAACATCAACAAACATCAGCCTCAACGCAGCAGAGACGTAGATTGCAGAGGAGGGCAGCTAAAATGGCTGGCCCATCAGGAGCAGTGGGGGCTGCCACAGGGCAGTCCTCAAACGCAACAGAGGCTGCCGCAGGGCATTCCTCAAACTCAACAGTGGCTACCACAGGGCAGACCACAGGAGCAACCGTAATTGCAACCGCACTGCCGCAAGGTCTTGGATCTTTGGGAGGAATCCCTGTCTTCAAGGGGATCAACTTCCTACTCTGGAGATGGCAGTTCAAACTAGCAATGAAAGTGCGTGGATTCATCAAGCTTCTGAAAGGAGAGGAGCAGGGTCCCGCGGAGGTCTTACCGGAGCACGAGACATGGATTGAACAAAATGATATTGTCATGTCACTCCTCAGTAACGCGTGGCCAAGAATTATGTTCCTATCATTGCAGAGTTCACACTGGCTTTGGATGCTTATGCCAAGCTCAAGCGTGTGCACCAATCCACCTCCCTTGTGAACAGATTATTTATCCTACAATGGCTGATCAGTATGCAGTTCAATGAGGCGGAATCAATCCCCGATTTCCTACAGGAGTTTGAAGGACTTGGCGAGGCTCGCCAGATGAACTGGGACCTTGATGAAAACATGCAAGCCATGATCCTCCTCATGGCGCTACCGGAGAGCTGGAGCGTGATGATCACCGTCATGGACGGTTGGAAGGAGGATGACCTGCCGTACACGGCAGTGTCCGATTATGTGCGAAACGAGGCCATGCGCCGTGGTGGAAGTGAGACTAACTTCTCAGCCCATGCCACACGCTACGGTGGCCGCGGGAGCCAAGGGTCAGCCTCTGGTCAGAAAAGCCGCAGCGGAAGTGGTGGCAGTGGAGGCAACAATGGTGGCAAGGCTCCCAAGCGACAGGGCAACTGCCGCAACTGCGGCAAACCTGGGCACTGGGCAAGAGAGTGCAGGTCGCCAAAGAAGGAAGACGACGGAAGCGGTGGGAACAAAGGCAGCAAAAAAGGTGGCAAAGAAGCCACCAACACGATGACGTAAAGCATGCCTCCAACAAAGGGCACGGTGCTGCTCAGGCCAGGAGCCTTTGGGCTTGACTCCGGCATTGATCACCACTCTAGAAACGACAAGGCTGGATTCATCTCCATCGCCCCCACTGATCAGCGGTTCAGATGTGCAAACAACAGCATTGTGAACACAAACGGCATTGGAGACAAGCTGGTGAGCATCAATCTTAATGGTTCGGAGAAGGATCTGCGGCTGCGTGACGTAGTCTACATGCCCTCCTTTGGGGAAAACCTTCTTTCCATGTCAAAAATAACGGACAACGACATGACGGTGGTGTTCATACAGAAGAAGGCCGTCATTGCCAGGAACGAGGACATCAAGGTCCTCTATGCCAACAAAGATCTTGTGGCACAGGTCCCACGGGTTGATGGGCTCTACAAACTGCAGACAGCCACAACAGAAACCTCAAAAGAAGATGGTCATGCAGATGCGGCGGAGGCAGTGGTCTCGGCACCAACACAAGAGAACACACCATCAAAAAGTGAGAAGGCATCCTCTTCCGCAAAGGACGAAGACGTTGAGCTCTGGCATAGAGGCTTTGGGCACGCTGCAAACAGCATGCTCCAAGTCATCCAGCACCAAAAGCTGGTCCGTGGCATGGATGGGTGCAAGAATGATGTGGCTGGGTGTGGCAGCCTGTGTGAACCTTGCCTCCAAGGCAAGACCAAGCGAGCGTGCTTTGAGTGTAACGGTCGCCGCGCAGAAGCAGCCCTTGACCTGATTAACACCGATGTGTGTGGACCCTTTCGCACGGTGTCAAACGGTGGTAGCAAGTATTTTCTGACCTTCATCGATGACCACAGCCGCAAGGTGTGGATCTACTTCCTCAAAACCAAGGGAGAGGTAAGAGAGAAGTTGCAGGAGTTTATCGCCATGGTGGAGTAACAGACTGGAAAGAAAGTCAAAGCAATGTGAAGCGACAACGGCGGAGAGTATGAGGGATGCAAGGGCTGGTTGTGGCAACATGGGATCAACCACCAGCCCACAACACCCTACACGCTGCAAAGCAATGGTGTGGCCGAACAGATGTATCAGACCATCCTCAGCATGGTGCGTAGCATGCTCTTTGATGCAAAACTTCCACCGTGGTGTGGCAAAAGTGGTAAGAACGGCATGCTATCTCATCAACCTGACTCCTGCGGCTGCTCTGGGCAGGTGCGGAAAGAGAAAGGGCAAGCAACAGATGATTCCACAAGAAGTATGATCAAGGAAGAAGCCGGACGCATCACACCTGAAAGTGTTTGGCTGCACCACATGGGCAAAGGTCCAGGCGGGTGAGGGTGCCAGCAAGCTGGATGCAAGAACGCAGAAGTGCGTTATGGTGGACTATGAGACGGCCCACAAGACCTACCACTTGTGGGACCTGACAGGAAGAAGACTCATCACCAGCCGGGACATAACCTTTGATGAGAGGAAACCAAGAAAGGAAGAGATGCTTGATCCCATGCAAGCTCCAAAAAAGGGAGAGTGGTTGGTGCTGCTGGAGTCAGGAGATCAAGCTCCCGAAAACTGGCAAGTGGTGCCAGTGTGGCAGGCCGTGAAGAAGAGTGGTATGGCAGGGAGAGCAGCTGCGCAGGCTGACGCAGCGGCGAGCTCCGACACAGATTCGGAGACGTCCGAGGCCTCTGAGACCAGCTCGGAGGCCAGTGGTTCTTCAGAAGAGGAAAACGTAACTTCAGGGTAGCCAATAGCACAGGAGCAATAGCAAAGCAAAGATCCACCAGCAATGCAGCGTCGTAGCACACGGCAGAGAAAACAAACCCCAAAGTACACTGCTGAAAGCGGAAGCTGGACTAGACTAAGCTGGTCTGGTTTGGCTCAGGGAGAGCCACTCACTGTGGCTGAGGCACTGGCAAGGCCTGATGCGGCCAAGTGGAAGGAGGCGGTGGACAGCGAGCTCGCATCCATCGAAGAAAATGGTACATGGGTGCTGGTGGACAGACCCGCTAATGCTCACGTGGTGGGCTCAAGTCTGAAGCGGAAGCAAGATCATAACATCCATAAGTACAAAGCAAGGGTCGTGGCGAAGGGATTTTCTCAATGCGCAAAGTCTGAGTATGATGAGACCTTTGCACCGGTCGTCACGATTGTCTCCATCAGGTCCCTGCTGGCCGTCGCTGCCACCAAAGACCTTGAGATCCACCACATGGATGTGAAGACAACCTTCCTTTACAAGAAGCTCGACATGGAGATGCTAATGGAGGTACCGGAAGGTGTCCAAGCACCCGAGGGTAAGGTATGCAAGCTGGTGAAGCGTTGTACGACCTGAAACAGGCCCCCCGGATCTGGTACAAGGAAATTGACAGCTTCATGGCTAAGCACTCCTTCGCACATTGCAAGAACATCCCTAGTGTCTATATGCGGGAGGATGACCGTGGCTTGCTGCTTGTGGCATTGTATGTCGACGACTTGATCATGTGCTCTTCCACTCATGAGGCTCTTGCGGACCTCAAGAAGCATCTGAGTAGCAGGTTCAAGATGAAAGACATGGGTTCTCTCGTGTACTACCTCGGGATTGCCGTTCACCGCAACCGCAAAGTAGGCACCATCAAGCTCAACCAGACCAAGTACATCATGGACGTCTTGAAGCGATACAAAATGGAGGAATGCAAACCCGTCAGCACCCCCATGCCCTCCGACTGCAAGCTCTCCTCCATGTCACCCAGCAATGAGGCAGACAGACAGGAGATGAAAAACATTCTCTACCAGTCCGTCGTTGGGAGCCTCATGAATGCGATGGTGGGGACACGACCTGACATGGCTTATACGGTGGGCCAGGTGAGCATGTTTGTGGCCAATCCTGGGCCAGAACACTGGCAAGCCGTGAAGCAGGTTTTCACTACCTCAAAAAGACTCGGCACGTGGGACTTCAGTTTGGAGGTCTAGAAGGATCAAACTCACTGCGAGTGACTTGCTACAATGACGCACTGGGGAGGGCGGATTGATGACAAGAAGTCCACCTCAGGCTTTTTCTGCCTTCTCAACGGTGGTACGGTCTCGTGGGCGAGCAGGAAGAAAGACTTTGTCTCGCTTTCTACTGTTGAGGCGGAGTACTTTGCACTCTCCGAAGTGTGCAAGGAAACACATTGGCTTCGCACCTTGCTTGATGAGATCAAGGCACCACAAGAAGCAACGGTCATCCGCATCGACAACCAGAGTGACATCACTATGGCAGAGGACGACATGATCTCCCGGCATACAAAGCACATCGATCTCGGTATCACTACTCATGTGACCATGTCACTAAGGGTGTCGTGGAACTGGAGCACATCACAACCAAGAAAATGCTTGCAGACTTCTTGACAAAGCCACTAGACATTGACTTGCATGTTGCAAGTGCTCGAGGAATCGGCATGGTGGACGCACGAGACGAGAACTAAAGAACAAGACAACTGATGTACACAAACACAATACAGAGCTACAGGTTCATGCCAAAGAAAAATACCACAAAAGGTGGCCTGATTTCCAAGGGAGAGATTGTTTTTCTTTTCTGCCCTATGGTCACTGCTATGGATTAAAGGACAGGTTGGGCATGCACTGCTCCCTTGGAGTAAGTCCCCCAAACCTTGTTTGTGGTAAAAGTCCAAGCAAGACACCAGAAGTGTAGCGCAACGGATCGCATGCTGGACTTAGGGACAACAGGTCCTTTGATCGAGCCTTGATGTGCACAGGAATGTTTTTGACCTTCCAGTACAGGAGAAGTTTCTTAGACATTTCTCCATGCATGAGGAGGATGTGCCACTTGGCAGTCAAAGGATGCGCCAATTGGCAAGCTGGTGAGGTAGTGTGGAGTGACCACTCCAAAAGTGCCACTACCCACTCACCTCAGACGCCAGGCCGAGGACTATATGTACCTGGCTCATTCCTCATTCTCATTACACAATCTGGCCTTAGATGCTCCTCACAGAGTTGTCCAACTAAGGAATAGTATAAACAAGACATTGGTTGGTCTCAGCCCCGGGATTTAGCCTTTGACTAGCACCTCGTGCGAAAGTGACCAAGTATTAAGTGGACACAGTTGCTAGCAAGTGATTGCCTAGGAGCTGCTCAGTCTGGAACCGTGATCCTGAGGGTGATATCTTCTCCTAGCTGAAATGCTAGGAGCGGACAGCAAGTGCTATTGTGTCGGCCCTGTTTTCTATTCCGTTTGCCTCAGGCCCGTTGACAGACACTATGTGTCTTAATGTCGCAAGAACCAGAAGGATCATGCTGGTGGAAAAACCAATGAACAAGGTGAAGGCAAGCAGGAAAAGTGACAAGGAAACCACCAAAATGCTAATGGCGTCAATGGTGGACGCGGACCAGGAGGCCTTGGGAAGGGTTTTTGAATCCCCCAGTGGCCTGTAGTGGATAACCCCTAGGGGTTGTGGCTGAAATATCAGGAGATTTTGAAGATTCTTCCACGTTCCAAGATTATGATGTGGAAACTTTGGATCACCTCCTTTGGGTTTTTTTCCTGTTATCTTTTGCTCTCCCATGAGCAATAACTTTGTATATTTCTCTCGCCATTGTCCACTTGTGCATCTTATCAATGGTAGATACTTGCAAAACTGTACTTGCTTGATCATGTCCACACGAAAAAAAATAAAACAACATGTCGAAGTTGGTAAACATAGCCCACAACATGAACTCAGTCACACAAGTGACTGTTGCAGTTCCAATCCTTGCGTGTCATAAGGGAGATCTATTGAACGGACAAAAACTCTTGTGTGATGCAAACAAATGGCATAAAATTAAGAGAAATTGGATGAATCTATTGAGCTACATCATAGGAAAGATGCTTGTACCAATTGCAGGCCAAGCATAAAAAAATATTGTTCACACACTTCGCACATGCAATGATGACAATGTAATTTCTATGTAAAGTTGCTAAGACACACGTGCAGGTCTTAGTTGACACAAGTCCTGATGATGAGTTCATCAGTTCCTCTTGTATGTGACAGCTAGGACTAAAATCACACCATGTAAGGGAATGGTTACCGTCAGTGATAACTGAAAGGTTGGTGTACTTGGCACATGTCGGGCAATTTTCAACCTGTGATCTCTTACAACAACCGTCAACTTCATTGTCATTGACTTAAAAAATTCATTTTGACGTTTATTCTGGATGATCCCTGGATCAATTAGCACCAGCCAACATGATTTGGGTTGCAAAGCCTCTCACCATAAACAAGGAAAAGCGTTCCAACTGTCAGCGATTCAGCTAACCACCTCCGGCAGAGAAGCCGCGAAACCGAAAAGCTCACAAAGGTTTTTACACCTTCTTCCTTTGCAGGTATGTGTCGTGCACCCCAAACTTAATCAGGCATACACTTCACCTTCAAGAGTGTTAACGCCTTAGCATTACATCTCAAGAAGAGCTCAAGTCGTCAATACGCAAGAGAGCATCAAGCAAGGGTTGATTGATCAGCATGCAAGACAAGTCCTTTTATAGCTGTTTGTCCAGTCCTAGAACTCAAAAGCACATTCCTGGGAAGTGGCCTGAACCAGCCACATCACCAATGGACTTGCACTGTGGGCTTGACACATAAGCATCCTAGTGTCAAGGTGACAGACCAACCATGTAGCGTCCAAGAAGCTACGGACTTGCTTTCTTGGAAGCTTCCAAAGCAAACAAGATGTGCATGGGGCCAGGATCAAACTCATGACCTCTCACTTGGCCATATCAACAAAATGGCCAACGTAACCACTCACCCACATGGTGTACTCACAGGTCACATCTCACATGAGACAGTGCATAGTTGAGTCACCCTACAACGAATCCAGGGGTCATACCTCCACAAGGGGCAGAGCATTCCTGATCCGTCGTACAAGACTGAGCAAGGGGCAAACATATTCAACACCATCGTGCTCTTGCCTTTGGATCGCTCAAAGCCCTCTCACAAGAGTGCACAATCCATCCTTATGCTACTTCAAGTAAATCGATACTTTTACAACAACCATAATTTGTTCCTTACACAACTCCAACGATGGTTCACTGTAGTTCTTGAGTGATTTTCTCTCTCTCATTGAAGATTATTGTATGTCTTTTCCCGTTTTCAGATGGTCTATCACCATAGATGGAGTATATGGAATGTAGGTCACACAATCCCTCTTGAGCCTGGAGCAAGGCCATCATTTTGGCCCATGCATCACCTCAAGCATGCTGAGCATGAAGAGGTCAAACAACAGATGAAGGAATACTTGGCCAAGGGATATATTGAACCAAACAGCTCTCCATTTAGAGCTGCAATCGTCTTTGATAGCAAAAATAATGCAGCTTTATGCACGTGTGTTGACTTACGAGCTTTAAATAACTTGAGAGATCAAAACTGTTATACTTTGCCAAAGGATTGAAGACATCTTTCACCAAATTCAAGGTGGAAAGGTCTTCTTTTCCCTTTATAGAGCTCAAGGATATCCCCAAAGTGAGATCATTAAAAAGATGGTGAAATATCTCGCATATCCATAGAACGCAAAGTGTGACTCTAATCCACCCGTTGTTTGGAAGAAAAGCAACCATTCACCCGTCGTTCGAATAAAAAGCTACCATCCGCCCTTGCCGTTCCTCAAAAGCAACCATCCGTCCACGATAGTTTCAGTTATCAAGTACTACTAGAACTTGCATTATATTTATTGGAGTCTGGGCACGTCGTTGCTTTTCTTCAACCTAACCTTGATTTTGCCTTGGTTTTTATCCTCTGTACACTCGTGCGCAGCGTGTGTCTGCACATGACGTTTTTCAAAGTGACTTCTTTACGAAAAGATCTGGTTTGGCAATCTTTACGGCCTTCATTCAATTAGGATTATCGGTGTGGATGTCAATCATGCAGTTCATGATGCTTCTATGATGTTTGACATTTGTGATGCTGATGCTTGTTACATGCAATTCCATGCCAGTGTTGAAAACACACCCTTCATGTGTGGATTCCAGACTCTCGCGAACCTGCATGTGCGTAGACAACAGGGTTGCAAACCGTCCGTTCAAGCTCGCACGTGCAAATTGAACAGGGAATGGCTGCAAACCACTCAGGAAGAATGATGTAATGGATCCATGACATGCCTAGCCCGGGACAAACGCCATGGGCATGACATGCATAGGCCTTGACTTGGCCGCATGGTCACAGGTGCACACAAGCAAACTCTGAGTGTTGGCGGGGACAGTTGCACCCCCACACCCTTCAGTCGTGAATCAGTTTTGGAGTCTCCGGTGCATACATGTGACCATGCAGGGACATCGGGTGTACGAGGTGGAGCGCCAACATGGCCTTGACACTCGTCATCAAGCGAGGTGAGTTGACGTGCAGGGTATGAGATACATACATTGTGGGGAAAAAATGCCTAGGTGTCCATTGTTGGCACTGTGGCACTCCGAACCCGGGCAAGTGCACGGAGGATGGAGGTGTGCGCCTCTGCCCGACCGGTGTGTGGATAGTCGCCTAGGCCTACCAGTCGACCACCCATCTCATGTACTCAGGCACTGCGCCCAGGAACAGCCGCGCTCTCACTTCGCCCAGCCCCTTTGACACCACGACCGGCTATCTCCGGCGGACAGGATGCCCTGTCCGTGCTGTCCTAGTACCATCCGCCATGCGTGCTACCTTGTCACCAATTGGCCATACAGGCCACTGGCGCAATGCCTTTGTCAACACATTCTGACCCAAGGCGGCGCAACCTTGGTCACCCGGAAAGATCCACGTCTGCTGGATGGTAACCCCCTGTCAAGCTCGTGGCACCACCGGCTGCATTACCCGCTGCACCACCCGCTGTACTACCAGCTATACCACCCAGTGTGGTACCCGCTGCACCACCCCCCTGTACCACCTGTTGCACCTCCAGCTGCACCACCCGCTACACCACCCACTGCACCACCCCCTGTGCCACCCGCTGTATCACCACAACCAGCTCCTGCTGCACCACTTGCTTTACGTCATACTGGTCCTAGGAATGCCACTCATGCGTGTGCCAACGGTAGGCTGGCGTAAAAAACTCACTGCAACCAGAATCTGAGCCAGTCCCCTACTTCACGTCCCTCTACGCAGCATTGGCCGGCGGCCCCTTCACCGGGAAACCCCACTATTCATAGGAACCGTACTTCTGGGGACGTGAGTCCACCACCACAGCCAGCTGTGCCTTGGGGTCCCATTCATGGTGTTCCTACACCATCGGTTCCAGTCCAGCCCCCACCTCCGGCACCCAACACTGTCAACTTTGACTACGGTATCAAAGAAGAACACTTCTTCTGGCTGAATCAGGATCAGAAGTATGTGAAATGGGAAAGGTGCTAAGATGAAGACGCTGTAGAGAATCTGCGGCTGCTTTGGATGGAGCCTCGCTCTCCGAAGCAGATCGAGGTCCCACCCTATACATATTCGTCGTGGGGCAGATACCGGGTGTACTTTCCTAGTGTTTCCTCTAGTTCTGTTAGCTTAAGCTATTTGAACCTTTACACAACATTGTTTTGACTCCCAGCATCATTTCCCATGTGTCACCAGATTTTGTCACATGTAAAGCATACGTCTTTTTTTGCAGGTACATCAGATAGCTCCCCTTATGGTACAACAAAAAAGAGGAAGGCCGACACTGTTGAGCTTCTGGAAGGACAGAACTTTGGGAATATGGCTGCTTGCAGGGTGGTGATTGAAGACTATGTAGTAGCGTACCGTTTCAGGCTCGCGTGGGTGCGCAGTGAGCCGGGATGCATCAATGTCTGGTGTGTGGAGGCGATGACGAGGGGTTGTACCCGGAACATCCTTGCAGTCATAATTACCAAGCTGGGGGCTGTGAAACTCTCCCACGTCGTGCAAGGCCATTGCTGCACGCGCATGAATAGATGCGGAACTCCGGCTCAGATGACCCAATGGATCGCTCCCAAAATTTCAACCCAGATGGCCCGGGGTCAAACCACTCCTCCTGCTATATTGCGAGCCATCATCAAGTCAGCGTCCAGCTTGCAAGTGGCCAACTGCACATTGTACCTGGCCAGGTATCTTACACAGGCACAACTGATGGGAGCCAAGTCCTGGCTGTACTTTCCATCACTATGCAAAGAGGCGAGGACTGCTTGATCTAATTTGAATAGCCAACAAAATTCCCATGAACGGTCAGAAATCTTACTCCTAAATTTTCATGTTTGTGTAGCAAAAATGTGTGGATCCCGTGATGCACGTGGTGGCTGATAGAAACAACAAGTTCAAGTGGGCATCCGTGGCTCCTGGGGCCACACGCCTTGGCTAGGACTACTCATGCAGGATCATGACCATGGATGGAACTTTTATGAAGAACGAACACAAGAAATTCATGTACATCGTGCATTTTTTTCACACAAACAAGCATGCATGTCCCATGGCCTGGACCCTGGTTCCAAGTGAGAACAAAGAGTCGTGGACCTGGTTCTGCTTGCATCTGAGCTGTGCATACCCCATCGTGTCCACTGCGTGTACAGTCATTGTGTCTAACAGGGAGGCAGGCTTGGCAAAGGCTCTTGAGTGACATCTGCCCGACACAACGCATATGTATTGCGCTTATCATCTATGCAAGAACTTGCAGGACATGTATGGGAAGAAGGATGTATACTGGACGTGGGTGCTTTCCCACGCCCTCATATATGAACAGTTCCACCGCGCCGCACGGCATCTGCGGGCCGTCAGTGAGCGGGCTGCCAACTACCTCATCCCAGGGTCTGATGGAGAACTTGGAATCCCTCTTCAGAAATGGACATCATACATGTGCTCTATTCCACTCGGCGGCCACATGACCAGCAACGCCTCAAAGTCCCTGAAAACACGCCTCAAGTTCCTCCGCAACCTTTATCCTTTCTACTGCTTCTTGCAGTTCTACTACTTTGTGCAGCGGTTAATGGCAGAGTAGCGGAAGCAGATCCTCAAGTGCACCGAGGCCATAGCGCCCGTCCCAGCAAAAAGACTCCTCCATAGTTCCTCGGTGGCCAGAGACTATGACGTCATGATGGAGGAACGGTGCAGGACCCAATGAATGTGCGCCGAAGAGTGGACCTCCGGCGCTTGTCTTGTGAATATGTCCGCTGGCGCGAGTGTAGCCAGCCTTGTCAACACGTATATGCAGTCATGATAGAGGTGGAAAAAGACCCAACCACGCACGCGGTCGTCGGCCAGACACTGAGGTACTGGAGCAAGATGTACAGCAACCCCATGCCGTCGATTGTAGCGGAGGGTATCCGCGCGGCCCCATCCGGCTGGGGACAACCAGGACCTTGCAGAGGCCGGGAGAGGCCCAGGAGTTCTTGCCTGGAGCGTGAGCCATTCCGTAAGTGCAACTTCATTGGCCCACAGTGTGGTCGCAACGGCCACACGAAAAGAAAAATAAAGTGCCCCAACCCTGTAGCACCAAGTATACACCAGGCAGATTCACATGTACGAGCCGACCGTGCCACAGTAGCAGCAGGTGCTGGACCAGACAGGGCAGCAGCAGCACATGTCACAACAGACGGGGGAGCACTGCAAGATGGAGCAGCAACCGTCAACTCTGACCCAGATGACTACGAACCTGAAGCTGAGCCGCGGGGGTCTTCCACAGGTAAGGAGGTTGGCGAGGAAGCAGAGGACGATCTCAACGACCACGTTTCAGACAGTGACAGTGAGGACTCTCTCTCGCGTACGCAGCAGAGCTGGAACAGGGGCTTCTGACAGAAGAGGAGCATGATGAAGAGAGTGCCAGGTTCGTGGACAATTTCAGGAGAATGCAGGATGATGCAAAGGACAAGGCTGAAGAAGAATAAGAGGTAGAGATAAATCTTGAGAGTGGGAGAAAAAGGCGGAGAAGAGGAAAACCATGAAGTGGGTGGTATGGATGCTCTTGGAATTTAAGTTATCTGTCTCATTTGTAGCTCTTCCATGTGAGAATGCTGTCACATACTTGTTTTCATTCATGGGGAGCCTTCTAAGCATTGCCAAACTGTCACTGTGCAGGAGAACAAGGTCCAGGCCTTTGGCCGCTCTGACCATTTGTCCTCATGGATGACACGTGATGGCGAAGCCTATAGTTTTGGTGGCATTACTAGCCCGTGGCCTCAGACTGTGTACCACTTCCCGCAGAGGTCATGTGTTAGAACGCTGTTATAGAACAGAAGCGTGCTGTCCAAGTTCATGTGTGTGGTTAGAGTTTTCGTAACGACATGTTTCCTAAACCAATCCTCTACACTGCAACCATGAAATGTATTCAATAATGAGGTTAACATTGTCGACTTAGCAATTCCAGTATGACATTTTCTAACATTGACTCTTGGTAGAGGTGTGAGAAAAGCATGTATGAACAACATCCAGGAATCCGGATTATCAAACCAAATTCAACACTGCAGGTAATCCATTTGTATTCCTCTTCATCATTTGTAACTGATGTGATTGGAGTGCACTCGATTGTCATCAAAGCTGCCAATGGTGACTTCATTCCTCTGTGGGGTTGGGACATGCTACATCCTTTTAGAAGTGCGAGAGGAATGGAGACGTTTCATGGTGAAGTTGTGTTACAGCACCTGCCCAGAACCATGTGACATGCTACAGTCAATGAACTATGTTTGCGGTGACATATTCTATGACGCTGCTCCAGACTTTGACGATGGGATCGTACTTAAACCCGATCCACCCATGGCATCACATGGCCGCGGGCAGTTGTGCCCAATGTGTGATATCATTGGATGGATCCACACGCTCCACCCCTGTGTTCAGTAGAGGCTTGTGAACGGGAAGCCAGGTCCATTTGAGGAACATTGAGGCAGGTTCGACATCACTTTCATTCCTATTGAAAATGTTGTTGAAGCCTCTTCTTCTTCTGAAGTGTTTTCACCATGAATGTTGGTCGTGAGACACTGCCAATTCCTGCATGGAATTTTTCATTTAGTTTGAGACACAGTTATTACTGAAAGACATGGTATTTTGGTATTAATTATGTTCATAATATCCCTGGTAGCCCTGGTATTTTAGGTGCAAATTTTAGTGCAGTTTTATCCAATACACCCTGTCTTTCACATGCCACACGGTTCACAGTCTGGTACACCACAGAGGGTCTGGATGGAGCTGTGGCTGCCAATGAGGAGGGTACCATATGGGACGACGTTGGGGCACCTTAACACCCATGCTGTGGCACATGTCAAATGGGTCAGTGGGAGGTGGTCCCAAATTCTTTGAGTCCCACATACACTTGATCTTGGTCCACTCAACCCAGGCATCATGAAGGTCCATTCAAGGTTGAGGCGGGATGATGACTCCCCATGCACCCACTTATGGAATATCCGGATCTCCTCCCTACTTCTGGAGCAGTGGCAAGGGATGACCTCTGAGTGACAGGAGGTCCGTGCAAGACATGTTTTTTCTTGAGGTTATCCACATTGAAAGAGAATTAGAAAATTGAATAGACGATCATTTTGTACTGCTTCTTATGGAATGATTGAAGCATCAAAACGATCCTTCCAACTTGCCTGTTGCATCACGTCCATTTGACAACATGGACAACTAAACATGGAAAGTAGAGTGGAAATATCCATATACAAACCAGAATATGTACATGAAATGGATGGGATAATCTTCTAAATCGATCTCACGTTATATGTTATCTACCCATATCTGAGAAGAGATCACGCTACACGGTTCACAGCCTAGCACACCACACTGGGTCCGAATGGGCCCATGGCTGCCAATGAGGAGGACACCATATTGGACGACGATTTTGCGGTTTAACACCCAGATGCCAGCACCTGGGAGGAGGGCACCATATTGGATGACGATGTTGTATGGATCGACAGAAGGTGGGCCCCATCCCTTTGAGTCCCACATGCACTTGATCTTCAACCATTCCACCTGCGCATCATAAAGGTCCATAGTGCATGAGTCGTCCACATCGCAAACCCATTTCTCAAGCGGTGGCAATTGACGTCCTTTGAGCAAAATATGTGGCGAGAAAGCCATGATTTGGGTTTTGATTGTGCCATGTGAAAGAGACATATGATGTATTTTGTCCCTTAGCATGCCATAGTGCTACGCAGGGAGGCATCGACAAGTCGTTGGAGGGATGAAAATCCTCACATTTTACTCTAGCTTTTTTTAGAGTGCTACAAATCTAGATTGAATCAAATTTCCTGAAATTTGACAAGTTACTTAATCCAGTGTAACTTGAATTGCTGGAATCAGACAAGTAACGAGGGAGATATGAGCTTCTAAAGTTGGGGTGTGCGCAGCGGCTTGGGAAGTTACCTGCAAATCAACTGCCGGTAGAAAATCTGCTGGAATGAGTAGCAAAAGTACATCTGTCGAAATATCCCCGAAAGACTGCCGAGTCGTTCCGGTGGATAATCCGCTGGAAGTCAGACGTACAGGTTGTTACTGGGGCGCTTAGCCAAAATCATGGCTCGGAGTCCAAAACTCAGTAGTACATTTAGTTACTCAGGGACAGTCAAAATTCGGACAGCAGGTCCGCGGACAGATTTCAAACCACGTCAATCCCCATAACCGATGATTAACTCATTGAAATGCACCCCAGAAGCACAGGGGGTAGCACCACTATGTGTAGGGACATCTGCGCCTTCGAAAAGGCATTTTGATGGGTCGTTGATGTGCGAAGGTGCTTTGGCGGGGGGTACCACGCGTGCCGCTAGCTGAGCGGCTGGATTGGTGTGCCACGCTTTGGCTAACATTGCAGGAGCTACGGTTAACCGAATTGCATGCGGTTTGGTATATTGGGAAGCTTGAGACTAGCTCTAAAACTCATCAGTTTCCATTTCCTAAAACGAATGCAAAATATTGTTTTTCCCTTTCGCAAAAGTGACTGTCTCGCAATTCTGTTCAACTTCCACAAACATAGCGTCAGGCGACCAGAAAGGTCACACTTACAATCAGAACTCACACAAAACACAGCCGTGAACATAGAAGATCCATCAGGCCACATTGGAACTGCCACTCAGTAGTTCCCTGACAAAGGGTCATGGGCCCACGGCTCTGACCGGTCTTCACATCGTTCACGGCTTTCACTGCGGACGGGGTTGTCATCGCGGGCGACGTCGCCATCGAAATCTGAGGACCCAGAGTGGAAGACCACGCAAACAGCACAGAAGGAGACGCAACCCATCAAGAATTATGTGGGCGGCCCTGGCTTTGGACTATGGAGGTGGCATTTCAAGCTCTACCTCGTGCATAAGGGGCTGCTGGAAGTCATGAAGGGAATGGAAGTGCTCGTCCACGTGATGGCTACGGATGAGGAGAAGCAGGTCTTTGCAAAGAAGAACAGGGAGGCACTCATGCTCATGGTGTGCAGGACAGTTGAGTCTCAATGGGGCTAATTCCAAGGCTGCAAGCTGGCAGCCAAGGCTTGGCAAAAGCTCTGCATCATACATCAATCCAAGTTGCTCACAAACAAAATCTTTGCGATGAATCGACTCCTTAGGGTGAGAGTTGAGGAGGGATATGAAGTCATCATCTCCATGCACCAAATCGAGTCGCTTGTGTCACAGTGCAATGATGTGGGATGGAATATTGACACGCAGATGCATGCAATGGCCCTCCTCATGACCTTTCATGAAAGTTGGAGTCCCCTCATCACCGTCTTCAGGGGATAGACAGAGGAAAAGCTCACTATGGCACGGTCACAAAATACATCCGCAACAAGGCACAAAAACAGAGCTGAGGGGAGTCCTTGTCTCCCTCATCGGTCCTCGTCACCAAAACGCGTAGTGACAGAAGTGGGGGCAAGGAAGGTGGCAGACATGGTGGCGGCAAGAAGGGCACCACGAAGGGTGCATGCCGCAAATGCAACAAGGAGGGCCACTAAGCCAGTGAGTGCACCGAGGAGGCAAAGGCCGGCGGCAAGGACGCCAAAGGCAAGAAGGCGCTTTTCAAAGGCCCACTAACTCAAGAAGTTTAACCGGTGATACCTTGACTCCAAAGTGGAGAAGCACACACAGGTTCATCAACTATACCAAGTCTAGCAGGTCCATGGTGGTCGCGAACAACAAGGTCAAACCGGCGGCTGGCCAAGGAGATGTGGACGTGGAGGTGGTGTTTGGTAGGAAGCGGGTGCAGCGCGTCATAAAGGACGTGCAGCACGTACCAGGCTTGGCTGACATGCTAAGTGTCAGCTGCTTGACGGACGAGGTGCTCTTCACGAGAAAGGAGGTCGTCGTGCGGAAGGAAGGTAGTGGAGACCAAGGTGATCCCAACAGTGAAAAATTCAGCAGACTCACTGGAACGTACTGTCAACCTGGCCAAAGGAGGTAGAGCTTATCCAGAGCTCTCGCACCGACGACTGGGGCATTCCTCACCCGCAGTCGTAAAGAAGATGGAGAAGCGCGAACTGGTATGCGGCCTCGTCATCAACGGTGCAGAAGAGGCGACAGATTTAGCAATGCACAAAAAGTGGGAGCCTTGTTTTTCTGGCAAGACGCAATGTAAACCATTCAATGAGAACGAGAATTTCACCTCGGACCAGCTGAAGGAGTTTGTCGCCGTAGTGGAGAGGCAGACTTACAAGAAGGTCAGAGCACAATGCAACGACAATGGCAGAGATTACGTGGGTTATAGAAGATGGCTAAAGCAGCAGGGCATGAAATGAGAACAAACAATGCCATGTTCTAATCAGTCTCATGGTGTGGCGGAGCGGGCAAACCAGATGCTACTAAACATGGTATGGACCATGTTGGTGGATGCTGCATTGCCACAAAGCTTTTGGACGAAAGTTGTGCGTGCGGCAAGCTACACCATCAACCTCATTCCAACAGCAGTGCTGAAGGGGAAGAGAGGTTGGAAGACGCATCAGGAGGTTTGGAGTGGACGCAGGCCAAGTGTGGCGTACCTAAAATTCTTCAAGTGCGAGGCGCACACGATGGTGTAGGTTGTGCAACAGCGTGACAGCAATCTAGAGCCACGGGCAAAGTCGTACCTTTCCCTTGGCTATGAGAGCACGCGTAAGGCGTACGACATTTACAAGGAGGAGGTAAGCCACAGCTGAGACGTTGAGTTTGACAAGTAGCAGAGTTACATCAGCAGTAGTGACGTGGGCATGATGGACTCTGAGAAAGGACAGAGGACTTATTCTATGTCCTTGACTATGAGAAGGAGCTGACGGATGCCAAAGTTGTGGATGCGACATCTGAGCACGGCATTGTACTAGTAGTGGCAGTCGACACAGAGGACTTTGATTACGATCAAGCTGATGAGGAGATCCACCAGAAGGATCCGGTGGATGAGGCACAAAGGGTGCCAAGGCACGCATTCCAGGCAGAGTACGCATGAAGCGCTAGTGGAAAAACCACTGGACATGCTGCCCGTCTGTGTGATGTTTCACTAGAGCGGGAGAGATCCTCGGGGAGCCGTCCAGTCGATGATTCACTGGAGTATGCAGAGTCAGAGGGATCGCAACAAAGCGGGAGGCATTGGAGAGTGGGGAAGCGCTTTGTCGCAAGCACCGGTCGATGGATCAGCATGACACAATGCATGCTGGATGCATCAATAGAGCCGAAACCCGTGTAATAGGCGCTTGTGCAACCCGAAACGGAGCAATGGGACGTGGCCATTAAATCGGAGCTGGCTTCCATCACGGAAGATCACACATGGGAGCTAGTTGACAGGCCAAAAGATGCCAAGGTCATCGGTTCAAAGTGGTTCTTCAAGACCAAGTTCACAAAGGAAGGTGTGGTTGACAAATTCAAGGCACGGCTAGTGGCAAAGGAACATGCACAGTGTAAGGAAGAGCACTACGATGAGACGTCAGCTCCTGTTGCCAAGTTCAAAATCATTCGTGTGATCCTTGCAGTGGGAGCCGCGAAGGACATGGAGCTCCACCAAATGGAAGTGAAGACGGCCTTCCTCAACAACATCATAGAAAAAGAGATCTACATGGAGGTGTCGGAGGAGGTGGAGGTGCTGGAGGGCAAGGTGTGCAAGCTGTGGAAGTCCCTGTACGGGCTAAAACAATCGTCCAGATGCTATTACCAACAGATGGATAGCGTCATGGCACAAGTCAGCTTCAAGCACTGTGATTCGGATCATGGTGTGCACTTGCGGTGTGACAAGTAGCTCCATCAGATCGTTGCACTCTACGTGGACGACCTGATTCTATGCTCGAGGGACCTGCCGAGCCTACAGTGGCTAAAAGAGCAACTGAGCAGCAGATTTCAGATGTCAGACATGGAAGAGCCGGAGTACTGCCTCACTGCTTGTGTTGCTGCCCACTTTAGCAATTGCATGGTGATGCCACTGCTGTTAATATCAAGGCGAAATCTGTGTTGGTGATGTTTGATGTGACTGGTCTTAAATTAATATTCTTACCGTGTCTCTCACTACTGCTGCCTGTGTTGCATCTCTGTGGTGCAGCTCAGCACGAAAGGCTGCTCTGATATTATGAGAAACTATGAAACATCTTCCTAGCCTTGCTGCCGCTGACATGGAAACTTTGTCCTGTCAGCCAATGTACTAGCAAGAAAGCAAGTGCAAGAATGAGCAAGGATTTGGCTAGGGAGACGCGTAAAGTCTCATAAGATCTAATAGCTTATTAGTGCAAAGATGAATGAGAAATGACAAGGACACAATACAAACACCTACCGCAACTCACGGTGGGTGTTGTATGCGACAATGTCAATTTGTCCTAAAATTGGCCCAAAACTACTATTTTTGCCACAATTTTGCGCATCGATATCCAAGCGCAGCACTGTCTGAAACTAGAGATGTAAAATCTCAAGCCAGATGCTATGACTGGTCACACACAGGTTTGGTGTTGATCGGTGAAAACACAATGAAAAAAATTCAAATCGAGCTCAATAGCTAGTCCAGTGAGAAAATTCCAGCAACTGTAGAAAGACTATAGAAACTTACAGGGACATTGTGGCCACTGCCTTGCAGCTGTTGGTGGGTGGGGTCACCACCCGTTGGTGCTATGATACCAGCTCGGTGTGCGTCAAGGATTTGCATGAGCATGGTCTTGACCAAGAGGTCATAGTAAGTTGTATAGACAGACAGGTACGGCTCACATGGCACCAAGTCACAGAAAGAAAGCACCTACTCAAGCTCTACACGAAGCTAGTAGAGAAGTTCTCAGGCCTTGACGTGAATGAAAACAAGTGGTTTGTTATGGAGTGCAATTCAATGGCTGTAACATCACGTGTGGTACATTACTTCACATTTACCATCTTGAGCTCTTGACAAGCCTGTTGTGATGTAATCAATCTACGTATATTGCTACAGCTTAAGGTGACCACTTAGCCATGTCCATGCTCGTGTAGATCCCTCATGCGGACCCAACTGGCTTCAAAGCACCGTCAGGTGGTGGCCCCACAAACAACAGCTGCGATTCTACTGCTACGGTATCCCAGGTGCTTGCTGGGGTAGCTAAATTTTGTACATTCTCTATAGTTTTCTGAGGTATAGTTGATCGTGGTCATTTTATACACGATAAAATCAGTGTATAAGACGTATTTGATTTGGTGTTTGCACGAAATTGTGTTATGATATAGTTATCTTCTTTTCACATATAGTAGTGTGTAAGTTCTGCATATGAAGTTAATTCTGATTGCTAGAAATAAACAGCAAAAGAAGGAATATATGACGTATAGTTTCTTTCACTCAGACAACGTACTATTGTACAAGAACATGCTGTGTACTTATTTGTACGTACCAGTAAGGGACACATGCTACTAAGAATATGTGATCTTATAGATTGTGTGTTCTGAGCACGTTATTGGGATATGCTCCGAACATTTTCTGGCCCTTTTCTGCTATTTGACATTGCCTCCCCTCCCCCCTTCAAAGCCAAAAGTTTATCTGGTCAGTGTAGCGGGGCGTGTATCTTGACGACAGGTTTTGTTCAGTACTGTATTGCACACTTATGAACATTTGAAAGTGTTTATCAGATGCACTCGTCCAATACGCTTTGTCCATTTGGGAGGGGGGGGGTGGTGGGGGGAAGATCCGGCGCTCGATCACTCACCCCCCAACAGGCTAGAGTGTATTGTGAGTTTGTAGCTGGTCAGTGTGTTTTTTTTTAATGATGGACCCAAAAAAAATACACTTGTGGTTTCGAAGTCGATATTTCAACCACTCACCAACGTCGTCGATTGTCGATGATCGATGATGTCAATGTAGCAATGTCAATGTAATGACGATGTTCACCAGTGTATTGTACACAAGTGTACATTTTAACATTTCTTTCATATGTTTTTGTCCAATACACTTTGTCTATTTGGGAGGGGGGGAGAGCCAGCGCTCGACCCCCCCCCCCCTCCCTCAAAAGGCTAGAGTGCATTGGGAGAGTGTATCTGGTGAGTGTATTATTTTTATACGATGGACCAAAACAAATACATTTGTGTATTCAAAGTTGATAGAACTACACACCAATACCGCCGATTTTTTAGGATCAACGATGTCGATGTAACCTAGCAGTTTGCATCCAGTGGATAGAATATGTGACGAAACAGTCACCACGTACTAGGGATCCCCCCCCCCTCAAAGATGAATGTTGTATCGGGTCACTGTAGTGGGGCCTGCATCGTGATGATCATCGGGTTTGTTCACTAGTGTATTGTACACTAGTGTACACTTTCACATTTCTACCATATGTTTTTGCCCAATACACTCTGTTTTTTTTGTTGGGGGGGGGGGGGGGGGGGGGGAGCTGGCGCTTGATCCCCCCCCCCTCCAAAGGCTAGAGTGTATTGGGAGAGTATAGCTGGGGCAGTATATTATTTTTTTGTACGATGGACAAAAAATACACTTGTATACTCGAAGTTGATAGTACAACTATACACCAACACTGCCGAACTTGGAGAATCGACAATGTCGATGTAACCTAGCAGTTAGCTTCTAGTGGGTAGAACAGGTGACAAAATGGTAACCACGTACTAGGGACCACCCCCCCCCCTCTCAAAGCTGGAATTTGCATCAGGTCAGTGTAGCGGGTCGTGTATCGTGATGTTCATCGGTTTTGTTCATTAGTGTATTGTATATTGGTATACAATTTAACTTTTCTAACACATACACTCGCCTAATACACTTTGTCTATTTGGGGAGGGGAGGAGAGCCAGCGCTCGACCCCCCCTCCCTCCCAAAAGGCTAGAGTGTATTGGGAGAGCTACGATGGACCAAAAAAAAATCACTTGTGCATTCAAAGTTGATAGTGAAACCACACACCAACACCGCCGATCTTCGAAAATCGACAATGTCGATGAGGCCTCAACTTCTCAAATAGTTGAGGGGGGGAGGGGGGATCCTAACGACGTCGTCCCCATCGACGGCTCACGGGACCCTCCACCAGCGATGTTTGTCGCTGGTCATCGTTGCACCGAAAAAAAAAAAAAAAAAAAAAAAAANGGGGGATCCTAACGACGTCGTCCCCATCGACGGCTCACGGGACCCTCCACCAGCGATGTTTGTCGCTGGTCATCGTTGCACCGAAAAAAAAAAAAAAAAAAGTGAAATGCAGCCTGATTTTGCGTTCGTTTGTTCTATAACAAAGAGACATTATGGGTTCAATCACACACCAGCCCACCATTATCCAAATACAGAATGGGGCTCCAGGATCCTGCTGAGCCCCACTCCTGTGAGGCCCAGGAGGAGCCCGGGCAATGAGGAAAATAGAACAAAGAACCACGATTTTTTACCTCGGGTCAATTTTACCACTCGAATTGTTGTCATCGAGAAATATGTGTTTGCAGTCATGACAGTTGTATCTCGCTTAAGGTCTATGTGCTCATCTAGGTGTTGTTACGGGAAATGTATATTGAGTCGTGAAACACTAGACCATGGTTTTTATCAAGTATTAATGAGTAAAAAATTACATCCACGTTTTTTCCTATGTTTAAGCATAAAAAGACACTCTCATGTGTATGAATAGATGTTAAAGTAAAACTATGATGTAATTTCCACGAAGGTACCATGAAACTTCTATGTGCATATATGAAATGTGTACACTGAATGGAGAGTGTATTTTTTAGGGGTGATTATCCATAAATGAGTTTTCTCTACAATTTGGCTTTTGAGCCCGATTTGCATGATTTACATTCTACATCCACTGCTTGTTGTAAAACCCATGCATGTCTACGTTCGTCATGTCTGGCTCGAGACTCTCTATCCGTAGGATGAGACGGTTCTGTATTTCGATAACTGTGCGCAGAGTTATGGCCAAGATCGAGGTTTTAGCTGGTCTTATGACAAACTGACACCGTTGCATGCATCACCCGCACTTCACCTTGACATGTATTATGTTGTATGCTTGTAATTTTGCATCTTTCTATGCATGACAAGCTATTGAAGCATATGAGACTTTGAGCATCGTCCTAGCCCAACCCTTGCTATTCCTTCACCCACTTGTGTGCTAGTACGTCAACTGACTAGAAAGTGTCACCACGCCAATAGAAGCAGGACTAAGAAGCTTCCTAACACTTTCTCATGGTATCAGAGCAGAGAGGCATCCCTCGCTGAGCTACAACATAGAGATACCGCAGTGGCAGCAATACTGAGTTACAGCTACACTCATTGTCTTGGGAGGACCCACCAAGCCACGGTGATCTGTCGCAATAGATTTCAGCAGCAGAGGTGTCCTTTCAACAATAGCTGCAGTCGCAAAACCTGCCACTACTACATGTGTAGGAATGGGTTGTCCAACTCTCTCTAGTAGCAGTTAGGGTACATGATGTTGCTAAGTGATCCGTGAAGTTTCCTAGAAGCTTCTTTTAGGTCACACTACCAACCTCCTCGGACGTGTGAGAGGGGGAATGCAACGTTTGACAATCTTTTTTGGCATGGTGATAACACATCTATTGCAATCACTCATGCCTCCTTTCATCCCCTGTAGGAACAAGAAATGAAAATACACTGTTTGATCTAGATCTCTTTTGGATTTTGGGCTGAGACGAGAGATGTGATGTTTTATTGTTTTCTCGCTTTAACTACACGGAACCATGGCTATTGCCCTCAACATCCTCTATCACATCATACCTCTAAATTTCACTCAATTTGGACAACCTTCATGCTCACATCATAACTGTAGATGAAAACATCATCAGCAACATGTAGCCAAATGTTTGGCTAGAACATAATTTTTTCCAATACTTCATCTTATGAAAAACACTGTCAGTTTCTTGTTCCGACCAATTCAATGTTCAGACCGGTACTGAGTGGTGTGCATGGTGCCGGGCAACAAGAGAAAGTGGCTACCTGATCCATCCGGCTCCAGCTCCCTGTCAGGTTCATCAAGCTCACGGACTCAGGTGAAAGGCATAGAATAGGATCCAGTGCTAGCAGTAGTAATAGTCTGATACTCTTAAGGAGATCTATTCCTTGCTATAGATGCTGTCGAGACTTTACTCACGTAGCCCGATCTACACCTCAGGTTGCCCGGGCCACCTCCATTGACTCCTCCAGACAGTAACCAGTACCTCAGGAGAAGGATCTAGAGGAGGAGGAGGTAGATGCACGGACATGTGTGATTTGCATGCAAATGGATCAGCTGCACCATGGCTCGCAATGCACACCCGCATGTGCATCGGTAGCACCAGCACGTCATATATCCATGAGACAGGTGACGGGTCTCTCCTTTGAATGAATGCCCATGACGTGGCCAACTGCCCCAATGCCTGAGGTAGCCCTTCACACAGAGCAGGGACCAATGGATTTTGGGACATCGCCAACCCACTACGACAGTAATATTGGATTCGATTACTTGGAGTTTCCTTTCTAGGTGTAGGCTGATGTAGAGGGAGTCTTACCCTATTACCTGAGCGAGTATCAAACTGCCAACACCCACCAAACTCAGACAGTCACGAGAGCTATGCCCGGTCTGCTACATGATGTTCCCTAAGAGATGGTTGTGGACTTCCATCCCTTCATCAACGCATCAGGGACGGGTGATGCGGCTGACCCTAGCCTTGGCTGGAAGTTGGCCCCGACATTGTTTGCGACAGAGACTCACGTGATAAAGGATCACCCTCCTCAGGGAGTTCCAATATCTGTGCCAAGGAGCATCATAGTTCGCAGCAGCATACTACCGTCACACAATGCGCATCTGTAGCCGCCATGGCACTAACAGAGGATCCCAGCTAAGGGTGGCCGATACCATCAAGCTCGACAAGCACATGGAGTATACCAAACTCTATACCTACTTCCACTGTCCTAACCCCATCAAAATATTTGATTCCCTTCTACTCTTTCCTTGGATGAAGCACCAGTGTCTCTAGCAGACATTGGCCAAGGAGGCTGCTCAGGTGCATCAAATGAGCCCTTTGGTCACGGTGACGGCTGCATTCCAGACAACGTCTCTCATCCTTTGCTCTTCCTCCTCCACTTCCTCTTCCTCTCCCTCTTCTCTAGCTGCCTCAACTTAGGGCGTGGCCGCAGCCAAAAAAGGGAAGAAGGGGAAAAGGAGATGAGGTAATGGGTAGCAGCAGTAGTAATAGCATCAGTTGGAGAATATTGGTACTGGACACTCTCTCTACTGCTATGAATGCGGGGGCACTCATTGCTACACGGAGTTCCAACATTCATGGACTCGAGCTGGATTACATATGACCTCCAGGTTGCGCACGCTCAGCGGATATCTTCTGGTACCATCCAGACGGGCCACACGGTGACCTCGACAAGTACCGAGGCTTTTGCCGCTACAGGCAGTGTCAAAGACATGGACCCTTGGGACCGCACCAACGTGGAGCTTTCTTAGCTGCTATAGATACGTACTTAGGAAGCTACGATTATTTTGTTACACATAGGTAGTCCACAGACAACTGTTTACAACTTGTCATATTAGGTTTGTTGCCGATGATAATGCTTATGGGGGAGCTGAGTCAGCTTGTGATGAGGACGAACCAGACAATTCTAGCTTGCATGATGAGTCAAAGATTGGTGCTTATTTGCTTTTTTCTGAGTCCTCTGTTGAGCATCCAACAAAGCCAGAGTGCTCTGTGGCCCGTTTCTCTGCGTCAGTAACAAGTCGTGAGGCGAGTGGTGCGTGTACCATTGACTTTTGTGCCATCCACCACACTACCTCTCGACGTATTGACTTTGTGGTGCTCTGTCCCGTTGTGCCAGTTTGGTCCGTTTGCACAGGATCTGGTCTGTTGTTGTCTGACTAGGGTGTTCGGATGGTGCATTTTGATGGTCCGTTTGACCCCTTGTACATTTCAAATATTCTCTTTGTCCTTGTTCTTCAGTTCAACATGCTCTCTATTTGTGCTTGCACCACGATGTTTCTTTGTTGAGCACTCCGCTGACTCTACCATAGTGATTTCTCTCAAAATGTGTGTCGTTGTTCTCTGTGTCTTATTTGTTGATGACTTGTATCGTGTGTTTCATTGCATTCCCTCCGGACCCTTCTCCTTCCCTTGAATCTGCGCGTTTGTTTGTCACTTATGTTCTCTTCCTCAAACACCAACATTTGCTACACCCCCACCTTTTCCATGTGAGGTCGGACACTATGTCAGAGCTCATTCAAACAGAGCCAGCCCTTGGTCTCGAGGTCCCTTCCTTTAAGAAGCTGCTCAAGACTAACTATCTCTTATGCGCTCAGGCTAAAATGCATCATTGTACTTAGGCTAACTCAACTTCTTGGACACTGCGTCCTATAGAGTTGGTCCACTCGGGCCTTCTCAGTCCCCTCCCTGTCTAGTCTTTTTCAAATCGGGGTTGATATGTGCTCACCCTGACTGTGCAAGAAGGAACGCCAAAAGGCGAAGGCAATTGGGCAAATTTCCCTCGACCATCGGAGCAAAAATCGAGGTCTTGACGCATAGTGGACTATTTGTGTAATGATAGAAATACCCATTCCAGAGGTTTTAGCGACTCGTGTACATCTGGTACGTAACACCCCCCCCCCCTTTAAGCCGCGACTTCCTTGCGCGCGTACTGACAGCCCGGTGCCGGCGATAATACCCATTGATCACATGATTGACGTCGCGGAGGTTGTCGTAGGGTTCCCAGCTGTTATGCGCAGCATCGTAGTCATGCCACTTGACAAGATATTCTGTTGTTTTGCCACGTCATCGATGGCCAAGGATGTCCTCGATGACGTAACCCATGTCTTTGCCCATTTTTCTAGGAGGAGGAGGAGGAGGCACATCCCTCCTGGACAAGTTCTTGACCGGGTTTTAGTAGAGCTTGAGTCGGCCGATATTGAACAATAGATAAACTTGCATAGTGTTGGGGAGTTTGAGTCATGCAACCACGAGGGTTTGCATGCGCTTGATCTCAAATGATCCCAACCATCAGGATCTGAGCTTCAAATAGTCGGTTCTGTGGAGTTTGATGTTTGCCGGGCTGAGGAGAACCTTGTCGCCAGCGGTGAGCACGTCGTCGCTTCGATGTTGGTCTGCTGCTAGCTTTATCACCGCTTCTGTCTTCATGAGTGTCTGTCGTGTTTCATCCCAGATGGTGGAGAAGTTGCGGCGATGGACGTCAACTGTGAGAATGTTGCTAGGGCCGTAAAGTTCGGTTGGTGCGGCGGGAAGTTTGCCATACGCCACTTTGAATGGATTTTTACCCGTTACAGTGGATATTGCCGAGTTATATGCGATTCCGGCGTTCGGGAGCTTCGCTTCCCAATCTGTCCCGTGTGGTTTGCATAGTGTTTGGATGAGTTGTTTGAGCATCTGATTGGTCCGTTCGGTTTGGCCGTCGGTTTGAGAGTGGAACACTGTTGAAAGCTGGATCCAACTGTCGTAATGAGTCATTAATTTGTGCCAAAAACGGTTGGTAAATTGATCGTCTCTGTCGCTTGTGATGGTTTTTGAAATTCCTTGTAGCCATACAATGTTGTTTAGAAACAACCGTGCTTTTCCTTTGGCAGTCACAGTGATCGTCGTCAGAAAAAGGTGACATATTTTAGAAGACCTGTCAAAAACCACGAGAATTGCATCATATCTTCCGGGTGTGATAGGTAATCCAGTGAGTCCATGGAGATGTTGGTCCACGGTTCCGTCGGAATGGGGAGTGGCTGCAGATGTCCGGGTGACCGTGTGCAACGGGATTTTTGTTGCTGACATGTGTCACAGGATTTGCAGAAGTTGGCCACGTTGGTTTGCATCTTGTCCCACTAGTAGTACTTCCTCAGCTTCTTCAGCGTCTTTTCTTCTCTGAAGTGTCCACTTGGACCGGTGTCGTGGCACTCCTCGAGCAGCATGCGGTGGAGTTCGTCGTTTGGAGGTAAGACCACCTCACGATTGAATCGTCGTCGCCAATAGGGTGCATCATACCAGAACTTAGACTTGTCACATCTTCCATGCTGGTCGTAGCCACGTGCAAGTAACTTCTTGAGATACCAATGTCATTGAAGTTGAAATATTGCTGCCTCAGTCATCAGGTCTGGTCGGCGGCTGAGCGTGTTCGCTGGGTTTGTTTTTCCCGGCCGATACTCCATATCATAGTCAAACTTGGATTCAAGGAACTCCATCCATTGGGTTTGAGGTCGACTGAGGTTTGGCTGCGTCTTCAAATATCTTAGTGCATGATGGTTGGTGCATACAACGCATCGGCGGCATTCAAGATAGCACCACCACGTCTTTAATGTGTGTACGACCATCAATATCTCCTTTTCGTGTACGCCGTAGTTGAGTTCAGATCTGCACAACTAACGTGACATAAACGCAACCTGTTGCTCTCCGATGCCGTGATCTTGTAGGAGAACCGCGCCAATGCCTCAGTCGAAGGCGTCCATAGCCATGATGTAGTTGACCGTCGGATCGGCTAATCGTAGGACGGGTGCCGATGTCAGAGCATTCCGCCAAGCGGAGAATACTTCTTGTTCGTTGTCTCCCCACCGCCACTCGTTTTATTTTCGAATGAGATTGGAGAGAGGCGCTGACACTCGGGCGTAATCCCGTACAAAACGCCGGTAGTAATTGCCGGGGAAAACATGGACGTCTAGGACGTTAGTCAGCATTAGCCCATAAGCAAATGCTGCCACTTTTTTTTGATCCATGGTGATCTGTCTTCCGTTGATGATTTGACCCAAAAACTCAATCGAACGACGAACGAAGTTGTACTTCGAGAGTTTTTCAAAGAATTTCTCTCTTTGTAAAACTTTGAGAACTTTTTGGAGATGTCCATCCTGCTCCTCCGGGGTGCGGCAATACACAAGAATGTCGTTGAGACATACCACAGTAAAATCATCGAGGTATGGGCGGAAAACATTATTCATTGCCGCCATGAATGTCGCTGGAGCATTCATGATTCCAAATAGCATGACGGTGAACTCGAAATGCCCGTCGCGAGTTCGGAACACTGTATTCTCAATGTCGGCGTCTGTCATGCGGATCTGGTGATAACCGCTGCATAGGTTGATTTTGGTCAAAAATCAGGCTCCTCGTAGTCGGTCAAAAAGTTCATCGGCTCAGGGATGGGGGCAGCAGTTCTTGATAGTAGCGTTGTTCAATGCCCGGTAGTCCACGCACATCCGCATTTTGCCAATTTTCTTTTTCACGAAAAGTACTCGTGCCGCATAAGGTGATGTGGATGGGTGGATGAACCCCTGACCGAGCATCTCGTCGAGTTGCTTTTTTAACTCGGTCAGCTCATTATCACTCATCCGATAGCCTCCTCAAACTGTGGGTTGGCTACCCGGTTCCTGTTCGAAGCGATGGTCGATATTGTGTAGAGGTAGTAAGGTTTTTGGGAGTTTGCTAGGAAAGACGTCCGCAAAATCTCGGATGAGAGGTGCGAACTCCTCAAGAACCATTGCAAACCTTGTTGGTGCCGATGAGGGTAGTGAGGCTGATAACTCTGCTGCTGCCACTTCCGCTTCTTCCTTTGGCTCAAGATGTATGGGCCACAGACGAACCCCTCATCGGATATAGTGCTTGGACACGTTGTGCGGTAACGGCTACATAAGTTGTTGCTTCTCGGTTGTTGTAGCTTTCTTTGCTGCTTCCACCTATGTTGCTTCTGCTGTCATCTTTCACTCCGCGCGTAGAAGTTGTTGCTTGGCGCCGTTGATTTGCACATAAACGTTGCCATTGTTCCAATCAATCTGCGGATTATGCTCGTACAAGGAATCTTGTCCAAGAATGATTTTGTCATCACTCATTGGACATGACCTCGAGACCGTTACATCCTGCAAGTCTCCCACTTGTAGTTGTAGTGGTTCTCGGAGTTTCCATATCTGAAATCTTCCGTCAACAGTCTTTCCTTTGAACACCCCCAGTTTGGTGTGCAAACTGAGCTTTCAAACCATGTCGTTGCTTACAAAACTGTGAGAGGCTCCTCCATCTAGTAGTACTGGAATCGTTCTGTGACTCTTGCAAAGGGGTTGCACTTTTAGCAGTATCGTTGGTTGGTCGTCCTAGTACCTCTCGTCAAATTTTGCGATCTCAGAAAATCTCTGCGACGTCGTGAGCCATTCAGATGGGCGATCATTCGGTTCAAATCGCTCCTTTCGGATAAGAGTCACGCCCTTCACTCCTGCCCCTTGTCGTTTCCTGACTCATTTTTCTGTGACTTTGCCCCCTTTTGGCGTGCTCCTTCCTTCGGCAGCTTCGAGCGATATGCTCGACTTTTCCGTACTTGTATCTGGTGCGCATGTCTCTCTGGTCGACAGCGTCCACTTCCATCGGAGTCGATGAATCTCCCAACCACCTTCTTCTTTTCCACAATAATTGTGGTTGGGAGGTCGCCAACAGAGGATTCCTGGATCCGAGCATTGTAATCGGTACTGTCGATTATTTTTGCTGTTGTGATCATCCGTGGTAAATTTTTTTGGCTGCCGAAGATGGCGATAGCTCGCCGGATGTCCCGTTTGAGGCCGTTGTAGTGAAAATAGTGTTCGCCGAGGGCGATGTCTGCTCAAGTGATGATCTTTCGGAATCTCTGTGTGTACTTTGCCACATTGGACTACTGACATAGACGTTGAAGTTTGTATTGAGCGTCAGACTTGTCGTTCAGACGTCCAAAACATGCGAGCATTGTGCGTAATAATTCATTCCAGTCAGTTGGTGGCGTAGCGCGTCTTGCCATTGCGCATTGATCTGCTCCAAGGGTAGAACACTTGTGGTTGGTGATAAGAGATGGGCGTAGTTGGCCGTTGATAAGGCCTCGGCGGTCTCGTGTTGCAGTGGGATGGCCTTTAGATCGGAGCACTAACATAATGTCGTGCCACGCAGAAGCACGACCGCGAGGTCATTTTTCTTCCGATCGCCGTTGACCCCAGCTGCGGTGAAGTACACCTCCAAGCTTGTCAGCCACATCCGAACCGTCGATCCCTTGGAATTTGTAGGATCAAATGGTTCAGGTGGGGCCGGGAAAATATTGAGTTCGTTCGAGAGTTGGGAGTTTCGCTCGACGAGCACTGCCTCTCGTGCACTTCCGTTGCGAAGAGCCTCCATCGCGACATTCAATTGTTGGAGCAGATGGTTTTTTATCCCCTCGAGCGCGAAGATATGGTTTGCCAGTTCTTCTTTGATCCGCAATTGTCGTCCGGTGCCACCTGTCGTTTTCGTTGCGGGCGTTGAGCCTGTCGTTCCCGTTGCGGACGTTGAGGTTGTCGTCAGGGGCGACTGGTTTACCGCCGTCGGATCCGTGACCGGGCTGGTCGTCAAAGCCGTCAGGATTGACCCAGCTGCCCCATAGCCTGCCACGTCAGCAGTCGTTGCCATTCAGGGTTCGAGTGCATAGTCACCGTCTCCTCATCCATCGTAAAAGTCGTTGGCGAAGACCCGATGCTAGTCGTCAAGTGCGCTCGCTTACTTCATGTCGTAGTCACAAAGCTTGCGAAGTCTTAACATGCGAGATACGCTGACGGCTTGTGCGAGGTAGTCCTCCAAATGAGTGAAGTAGTCAGTTGCCTCTTCAGCACCGCAGCGCTCTGATACCAAGTGTTACGTCAAACGGAGTGTAGATGGTGAACAAGTAGATGTTGCGAGGCAGAACACGGTTTAAGATTTTGGGACACTAGAGCAATTTATAATTAGCAGTAAGTGTACTTCAATGACAAGTGTCGAAACAATCGAACACATCTATACAAGTGTCGAGTTACAAATGAGACATAGTGGGGGTCGTCGAGTCGATTGTCGAGCGGCTTGTGGAGTCGCATTGTGATTGGTCGGATCCACAAGCTCTGCATAGGAATCGAGGGGCTTCAAAGATCGACGACGAAGATGCAAGATGCATCTTTATAAATCTCGATATTTCTCGATGCATCGAGAAGTCTACTGAATGGTCATGACACTACTGTCGATGATTCTCAAAAGTGGTTGAAGTTTTGAGAATGTGCAAGAAGAAATGCTGGAAGGCGGGGGCAGTTGGCCGAGTGGCCCTCAAACGTCAGAGCAAAAATCAGGGTCTTGACGCGTAGTGTAGCGTGGCAGTGCCACGCCGACCGGTCGAAGGAGCCACGTGGCTCGAGCGGGGTCACCTGGGACTGTGTGCAGTTAGACGGGATGGCTTGAGGGTCGGAGACCCTCAAGCACCGCGGTTTTGGCCTAGTCGGTCAAGGATTCCGTCGAATCCGTTACATTGGTATCAGAGCTCCAGGGCTCGAATCCCACGTCGGGATTACCGGAGATGCCGAGGCGGCTCTCACTCCTAGCGGGGGGGGAGTGTAGCGTGGCAGTGCCACGCCGACCGGTCGAAGGAGCCACGTGGCTCGAGCGGGGTCACCTGGGACTGTGTGCGGTTAGACGGGATGGCTTGAGGGTCGGAGACCCTCAAGCACCGCGGTTTTGGCCTAGTCGGTCAAGGATTCCGTCGAATCCGTAACACGTAGTGGGTTATTTGTGTAATGGCAGAAATGCCGACTCGGGTGTTTTAGAGACTCGTGTACGTCTGGTAAGTAACACTCTTGTGGACCGACGCCAAAACACAGGTTCCGGCGCTGATGGATTCCGCAATGCGGGTTGTGGTGTTTGAAGTACGAGGGCCCAAATGACAATTTATCCAAAAATCAACCCCATGTCAAGTTAGCCTTCTGCTGCTTCCCTATGTCCGTTCAATGCTGCGCACCGCTGATGAGGCCCACCTACCGTCACCTGTGCCGCTCGATTCGCAGGCAGTGCCGGAGGCTGGCTTGGCATTACCGTCTACCGTCACGAGTGCTGGGCGTTCAGTCGGAGAGGACCACGCCTACCACGTGGCTCGCCTGTCCCGACCATGTGACCTCCGTTACGCAGTGAACGACTGATTGGTCTCCTTTGGTATGGGCGAACACTTTGGTGCTAGCGCGCACCTATAGCCAATGCAAGCAGGTACCTCTCGCCCTCCTGCTGACCAGACAGCCTCCCACGCCCTTGACCCCTTCCTGCAGCAGACGCGTCTCCGCCGTCGCCGACGGAGACTCTTGGACACTGAAGCCGTCGCCGCGGTTAAGCTCCAACCGTGCCTTCTGTTCCACAGATCCCCGCACACGTGCGCACCCACCCGTGTCTGCCATCGCGGTACGCTAGCCCAGCCTAGGTCTGACACTCGTCCAAGCCCCGGTCCTTGACGCAGGTGGTGTTGTGCGCAGCAGTTGGTGTTGGTCGCAGCAGGTGGTCTTGGGTGCAGCAGATGGTGTTGGTCGCAGCAGGTGGTGTTGGTCGCAGCAGGCGGTGTCGGTCGCAGCAGGTGGTGTCGGTCGCAGCAGGTGGTGTTGGTCGCAGCAGGTGGTTGAAACCGCGTTGGCCAACGGCGTTGGCTCCTACCGGCTCGCGGAGACGCTGTTTCCCTCAACGATCTTCACCGCGGCCGTGCCTTCCAGCAGCTGTTTGAGCGGCACATTTCTTGGTGTCATGTGCAGCAGCGGCATTTTTTGGCAGCATGGTTTTGGTTAGGACAGGCTACACACATTCGTGTCCCCGGTTCTGTGGCAGCGTTGTTGCATGCGCCTACCTGCTGCCGCTTTGCATCAACCACTGCAGCAGCAGCAACGGTAGCACTGCCACTGTCAGAAGCACCAACCAGCAGGTGATGTAACAGCAGCAGCAGCAGAAGTAGCATTAGCAGCGCCAGCAGGTAGCAGGGCAGTGGAAGCAGCAGCAGCGGCGGCGGCGGCGTGCGCTGTTGGGGTCAGAAGCACAGTGAGGGATCTGCCGCCCTACTCCTCGCCGCAGGAGCAGAAGCCAATGGGCACGCAAATGCCAGCCCTGCTTCGGGAGGGTCCCGAGATCGAACTCATTCTGCCGCAGGTACGGCGAAGTACCACCTCGGACGCGCAGCAAGACCTCCACCTTGCCTCCTCCCACACGCCTGCCTTCTCAGAGGCCGGAGGAGGAGGAGAAAGCGGAGCTGGCGCAGAGGAGAGCGAGTCCGCGGGCCTCCTCAAGGGCTTTGTCTCCTCCTCCGGCCGTGCCATCTTCAGCGGGATTGCGTCGGGGTGGAAGTCGGGCGGCCGTGGCGCGGCAGGGGCCGGAGGATCTGCGCTGGATGCTGAAGCCGTGGAGAGAGATGGAGGAGGAGCAGGAGGAGGAGGAGGCGAGGACCTTCACGACTCCGCCTCACTCCTCCATGCGCCTCCCTGGCGTGGCGACGAGTTTCGGATTGGGTTCAAGCCGCGGGTTCCCAGCAGGAACAGCCACAATGGTGGGGGCGCGGCCACCAGCCCTGGGGGTTTGGGTTTCGGGTTGGCGTCGCCCCATGCGGAGTATGCCTCGGGGACGATCTCCAGTGGCGTGTTCAACCTGTCCACCACGGTGATCGGCGCCGGCATCATGGGGCTGCCTGCAACCCTGCGGGTGCTGGGGCTGCCGTTGGGTGTGGTGCTGCTGGTGCTGATGGCGGTGCTGACGGGCGTGTCGCTGGAGTACCTTGTGAAGAGCTCCACGGTGCTGCAGTGCTGGTCGTACGGCGAGATGGTGGGACTGCAGTGTGGGCCGGGCGCGCGGCTGGTGCTGGACTTGTCGGTGCTGGTGAACAACCTGGGCATGTGCATCGTGTACCTCATCAT
>SZWC01003634.1:112954-125510 GCA_023375785.1 Penium margaritaceum
GTGTGCTCAACAGAGAGACCCATCAGAGTGCAGGCACGCACAGACAGCAGGCTGAGCTCAAGATCAGGTACAAATAGCACGTCAGAGAGATACAAGGGGCCAGACGGACCATCGAAACACACAACCCCAACACCGTGAACCGGTAAGGACTGACCAGAGCCTGTGCGAACAGAACGAAGAGTCATAACGGGACCAAGAACCACAAAGTCACTGCGACGACACGTCATGTGGTGAGTGGCACCGGAATCGATGATCCAAGTGCCACTGGGATCACGACCGGTGGACGTCACTGTACAACGAGCAATGGAACACTCGGCATCAGAGGGACGCTGAGCCGTCAGTGGGACTGAACGACGTACATCACGATGGTGAGCCTCATGGATCCAGTCTGTGCAGTCAGGCCCATCCTCATCACATGCGGACTGTGCTCCCCCACACGTATCATCACGAGTCACGAAGGCGGACGAACAAGCAGTCTGTGACCCACTCGACGATGACAACACACTCGCACCTCCCTGTAAGCGAAGCGCCAGAAGATGACGTAGCTCGGCGATGGTGCGGTCACGTGGGTCTGGATCACTACTGCTCGCTGGCGAGGACGCAGGAACAGCTGCAGTCGTAGTCGTCGCGCGTCCCGAGGAGTGTGCGAGCGACGTGCCGGGTGCGGTACGAGCAGCATGGGCCGCCTGAAGTCCACGGGTGATGCGCCCCCAGTCAAGCGGCTGCTGGCACTCGGTGTAGCGATGGGCACCTCCACAGTTGCAGCAGTGGACGGAACGCCCACTGCTACCACTGGATGACGACTGCTGCTGGCCCGATCCGCGCTTCCTGTTCTTCTTCTTCCCCTGGGCGGCTACTGCGACGCCCTGCGTCTGCGTGGGTGTAGACGGGGTCGAGGAGGAGGAAGAAGATGAGGTCGCGGTGGAGGTGGATGAGGGTGACTGCAGGATGGAAGATGGTGGTGAGGCGACGACTGCTGCAGCGAGGGACGTCTCCTGATGTGCTACTGCGGCCTCGCGGGTCGACGTCACCTGGAGGAAAAGCTGATGCGCCCAAGGGAGCAGCTGCATGGANGAACTCCGAGCATGATCGCCCGGAGTGCCCACAGCTGTGTGCCCCCTGAGGTACCCAGGCGCGTGTAAATACGCATGGCGCGTCGCCAGTAATCCGCCGCAGGCTCCGCTGGTCCCTGACGAAGCGAATGGAAAGCGCGGATGTGGGACGCACGCGTGGCGTGCGTCTCTGCGGCCAGTAGGGACAGCGCCATATCCCAGCCTCCACGAGGATCAGCTCCGGTGCCTGTGCCAGCCTCGCCAAGGAAGGGGCGTAAATCGACGACAGTCTCGCGTGGCATAGCGTAGAGAAGTCCTCGCATGGCCCGGGCAGCTGTCGACACCTGTGCTGGGTCTGTAGTCTGGTATGGGCTGTGGTAGTAAGGCCAAACTCCCTCGGATGTGGCCCACACCTGAAACAGGATCTCCCAGCAGTCAAACCCATCGTCGCTGATGTACCGTGGGGGTGGTGCCTCAAAGTCCTTTGGCTGCCGCTCCGTGGGAAGAGCAGCCGCAGGCTGAGGAGGGCGAGAGACAGGGAAGAAACCTGGAAGGAGGTGATCACCAAGAAAAGGAAATGACGGTCGTATCGGAGACACAGGTGGAGGTCGCATACCCGTCTGCAGCTGACGGAGACGCTCCTGTAGAAGACGGATCTCCCGCTCCTGGGAGTAATCCTCGAAACCTGGCATGAGTGGCTCGTCATCAAGGAGGTCCTCAGGTGGTGGAGAGACTGTGCCAGGAGGTGCGGGAGGCGGAGCCCCGGTCATGGACACCCGGGTCGAGTACTGTGCGGATGCCACAAGACCGGCAGCTCCCCCAGAAGTCCGCGCAGGAGCCGTGGACTGAGCACGCAGAAGCTCTGTCAGCGTGCGAATCGACTCAGTCTGCTCTCGCTGCAGACGACTCATCTCCTCCTGCTGGCTGCGTAGGTCCGCGATAGCCTGTGAGAGAGGGCTGAATACCTCTGGAGAGGAGGAGGAGGGACCAGCTGGCACCTTGTCCTTGTCGTCGGGCGAACTCATGTCGCCGCTCACTATGGGACGACAGGTCAAGTTTGTCGGATTTCAGTACCGTCNCTGCAGCTGCGCGGGCAGCTGCAGCAGCAGCTGCGTGGCTGCGTGCGCGGCGGTTGCAGCAGCAGCTGCACGCTGCCGCTGCTGCTGTTGCGCGCTGCAGCAGCAGCTCGCTGCCGCCGCCGCCCGCTGCTGCTGCTGCGCTGCCGCGCTGCTGCGCTGCTGCTGCTGCTACGCTGCTGTGCTGCACGCTGCTGCTGCTGCCGCTGCTGCCGCCGCTGCCGCTGCTGCTTCTGCTGCTTCAGCTGCGCTGCGGCTGCTGGTGCTGCTGCCGCCGCTGCGGCTGCTGTTGCCGCCGCCGCCGCTGCGGCTGCTGCGCTGCTGCTGCCGCCGCTGCTGCTGCGCTGCTGCTGCCGCAGCTGCTGTCACGCTGCTCCTGCGGCTGTGGCTACTGCGCTGCTGCTGCTACTCAGCTGCGGCGGCTGTGGAAGAAGGGCTGCTGGCACCGCCGCCGCCACGCCCCTCTGCGTGGTGGTACGCGTCGCTGTTGCTGTCTCTGCAGCTGTGATCTCACGTTGACGGCGGTCGACCGTCTCCAACGGGTCCCAGAAGATCTGCTGCAGCGGTGACTCTCACTGCTGCTGCTCTGCTGCGTCTCTGCTGCGCAGCTCGGTGAGATCTGTCTCACCGGTTTGATACCATGAGAAACTGCTAGGAAGCTTCCTAGCCTTGCTGTTGCTGACGTGACGACACTGTCCAGTCAGCTGACGCACTAGCAAGCAGGCAGGTGCAAGAAACAGCAAGGATCAGACTAGGGAGACGCGCAAAGTCTCGTAAGCTTCAATAGCTTAGTAAATGCAGAGAGAAATGACAACTGACAGGTCCAGGGCATAAATACCTGCCGCGGCGCACGGCGGATGTCGCACGCGGCAGTCCAAGAGCTGTCCTAAAACCGGCCCAAAACCACTGTTTTGGCCGTAACTCTGCGCACACATGTCAGAATCCTACGCCGTCTGAACCTAGACGTGCAGAATCAAAAGACGCANTCACATGCATGCATCCATCGACTGACAGCGAGTATATAATGCAAAAACATGCAAATGGGCCTCATGCCCAGTCCGCCGAAAGGCGCCTGCAAGACGTAGAAGGCACAGCAAGGAGTCCCGGTGACATCTGGGGCTCTGGAACAGTGGTCGGTCAGCTCCAGAGGGGTAGTCCGCCGCCTGTCGTCGCGCCGGTGTCACCAGGGCCGCCTGCCTCAGGGATCTGCACGAGTATGGACACGGCCGAGTGGTCACAGTAAACTGTACAGGAACGGCACAAAGCACAACAGGGGGGGGGGGAGGTATGCGTCTCAATTGAGAGACATGATTAGGGAGAGGTTGGGTACTCTACAGAAGGGCTTGTGGAAGCCTTTTATGCCTTTTTTTGGATATCACAACTCTTATGTACAATTGGTTGACAAACAATAGAAAATAGGGCCAAGTTGATGAAATGCAAAGTGTGACTCTCGTATACTCAGCACCGGCGAAGAAGAAAACCCAAATGCCCAGTCCGTTTCCTTGCTGAATCGCGACATGCGACGCCCACCGAGCATTACAAAAGAAAAGTTTTACATTCAGGACCGCCGACGGTCAGCGTCTAAGGTGTCTGATTGATGGCCTCGCCAGCCGTCGATCGGCTACAGTCCAAACGACGATCAGCAACTTTCGTCACTAATCGTCGATCGGCAGGAGTCCTCAATCGCGAGGGTGACTCCAGAAATCCGGCCAGCTCCTCAGGGGAAACAAAAATGAACTCTTCTAGTTTGATGTGCTAACCCTTTTTCGTGGCATCAAACCTCGATCAAACCCGTTTCAAAACAACAACAGGTGGTTTGGGTCCTTATTTTTGTGCAGGCACCTGCCAGACTCCGCGGTTCCGCGGCCCTACAGGTTCAATTTCGACGCACAGGGAGTCTCAAACTTCCCACAAACTTTGCATAGACCTTCCCCAAAAGTATCACAAACCTCAACATCTCATGGTTTGTGTTACTTCAGGTGAGGTCCATGTCATGCGTCGACGACGTATGATATGTTGCTCATTGTAGTTGCTAGGAAGTTGCTAGCCTAGCTTATCCAAGTATGGGGATGCATGTTTGCACTGCAAGCACCAACGTAGAGGGCACGCCATGGATGCGGCAACTTGTTTAAGATCAATCAAAGACAAGGGGTGAGGAGGAGCGATAGTCACTTAGAAGCCGGTGAGCGTGCACTCACCACGGGCATCACGCCCACGCGAGAACACACCGCCACCCGGGGGTCGAGCCCGACCACTCGGAATTAACCGAGGGCGGCTACTCACCAATGCACGGCCAAAACCGGCATGGTGGCCCCCTAAGGATCAGCACCCCGGAAAATGCAGCTCCCCCATCACATGAAAACAAGAGAATATGATGCAGGGCACGGCAATGAGAATGTACGCACCCTAGCATCTACCGCATCACAAGAATCATAAAGACATCATGCAACTGTCATGTGAGTGCCAGAGGACACCACTGGGTCCATCAGCAGCTTGGGGACATCGATGGCTTCAACCAGCATAGACGCGCCAGTCAGCTCCCCAGGTGATCCCATGGTCCCCTTAATCTGTACATGTGTGTGTGCATAATGTGAGAGGCAAGAGGGCACAGAGTTGTGAGTGGCCAACGAACTTCAACATTCCCCCATGACCCGCAGACAAGCATCCCAAAGCACACAGAAGGGAATCACAAGAGGTGATCACAAGAGATGTGAGTGAGGATACATAGCAACAATCAACCTGGTTCATGCGGACTGATGAGACCCACAGAATGAATGGCACCTTTGAAGACATTTCGACTGAGGGCTTTTGTGAGGAAATCAGCTCTCTGAGACCGTGTATCCACCCAAGCGACTTCGACAAGACCAGCAGAAATGCACTCACGAACAAAGTGATGCTCCACATTGATGTGTTTGGTGCGTGAGTGATGCATGCCACTGTTTTCAGCGATGGCCTTTGTGCTTTGATTATCACAGCGAAGAGTGACGCAGCGAATGGGAACACGCAACTATTGCAGTAGACGACACAGCCAGACAGCTTCACAAGTGCCTGCACCAAGAGCAACATACTCGGCCTCAGCAGTGCTGCGTGCCACACACCCTTGCTTGCCACTTTTCCAGGATACGGCTGTGCCACCTACTAGAAAGATGTACCCTGTACGGCTGCGAGCATCTGAATCATGTGCCCAGTCACTGTCTATGTAGCCATCCACTACCACAGATGGCTGAGCACGAAAGTGCAACCCAACACAGGGAGTGGAAAGGGCGTACCGAACCACTCGCAATGCAGCCTCGAGGTGACGTTCCCTAGGGCATTGGGAGAACTGAGATAGGAAATTTACAGCAAAAGCGACATCAGCACGCGTGGTAGTGGCAAGATACATCAGAGAGCCAATGACACGGAGATAGTCGGTCACATCAACCGTCTCCCCAGCTTTGAGAGATCGAGTGATTTCAGGAGAGACTGCCCGGCAGGTGTCATCGGAGTGGATGCTGTGGGAATGGACATGAGAAGTGGGGCGAAGCGCTCCCCCAGGCTACGCACATAGGCAGCCTGGTGCACGTGCAAGACCCGACGAGCACGATCTCGCTCCAACTCCATTCCAAGAAAGACATGAGCTGGGCCCAGATCCTTCATTTTGTATGCTGCTTGGAGTAGGGACTTGGCAGCAGCCACAGCCGCAGCATCGGGGGAAGCAATGAGAAGTTCGTCCACATAAACAAGAATGGCGACGAGTGGTTTTGTGGTCGGCCCTAGAAAGAGCGCTGGATCCACGGTGCTTCGCTTGTAGCCACCCTTTTCAAGGGTGGCTGTGATCTCTTGGTTCCAGCATCGTGGGGATTGTTTGAGGCCATAAAGGGCCTTGCGCAAGCCCGAAACTCGGTTGGTGCCATCAGAGAAGCCGGGGGGCTGGACCATGTAAATCTCTTCGTCCAGCTTACCATGGAGAAAGGCGTTGTTGACGTCCATTTGTTCCAGCTCCCAGTCATGCTGGGCAACAAGACTGAGAAGAGCTCTGGCTGTGGTGTAACGGCCGACTGGGGCGAAGGTTTCATCAAAGTCGACCCCAGGGATCTGAGAGAACCCCTTGGCGGTGAGGCGAGCTTTGTACCGTTCAACTGTGTTGTCTGGGTTCAGCTTTCGACGGTACACCCACTTGGCGGCAACTGCCTTGCGGCCAGGTGGGAGGTCAACGAGCTCATACACACCATGGTCAGGCAGTGCATCAAGTTCAGCCTTCATGGCCTGCTCCCATAATGGAGAGTCAGGGGCAGTGCGAGCTGCCTGCACAGTTTGTGGCTCAGGAGAAAGAGCAGAAAGACCGGCAGCAGCAAAGCACGAGGCAACATACCCGGCTATGGAAGAAGACGCAGCGGAGTGGAACTCTTGTTCTATGAGAGAGTAACCCAGGGCGGTGCTGGGGTGTATGACAGACGCGGCAGCAGACAGGCCAGAAGTGGTGAGTCCAAGAGCACGGAGACCAGGGTCCCCAGAGACGACAGGGTGCGACTAAGAGGGGAGAGCCCGCAGACGCCCACAACGTGTGTAGGGGGAGACTGGGGGAATGGATGGAGCATGCTCAGATGACGATGGGTCAGCGGCAGGACTCTGCTGCTCAGGCGGAGCGGAGGAGACCGAGGGCGAGGAGACTGCGCCTGGACTAGGAGAAGAGGACGAGACAGCAGGAGAGCCAGAGGACGGAATGGGAGAATCCAGTGGTGTCGTGGAGGGTGAGAGCACCGGAGAGGAGGACACGGGCAGAGGAGAACTCTGGTCGGCAGAGAGGGAGTCAGAGGGAACGGAGGGACGCACCGAGGGGAGAACAGCAGTCCCAGAGGACAGAGAGCCACCCGAAGAGGCGGAGAGAGAGACCCACCAAAGCGGGGAGAATCACGTTAAAAGAGATGCTCGAAGAAGAGAGCGTCACGAGACTCAACGACACGACAGCGCGAAGGATCCCAGAAACGCCAGGCTTTGGAGAAGGGAGAGACACCCAGAAAAATGCACAGACGACCGCAAGGGACAGTTTACCGTCACGCTGGTCAGCAGGTACCCAAACAGAGGCTAGACAGCCCCAAACGCGGGCCATGCGGAGGTCCGCACGTTGGCCAGTCCAGCGTTCAAACGGATTGACAGTGTGGGGAAGTGGTCCATGCGGAATGCGATTCCAAACCCATGTCATGTAAGACATGGCTTCAAAGGCAAAGAGGGGAGACTGACCGGAGGCAGAGAGGAGAGATCGGACCCCATCAGCAAGGGTGCGGTTCCAGCGCTCTGAGACACCATTCTGCTGGGGAGTGTAGGGGGCGGAGGATTCAAGCCGAACCCCACGGGACTCAAGAAAGCGAGATGTGGGGCCAAAGAACTCACCCCCACGGTCGCTGCGAAACACACGGAGCGACCGAAGGCAAGCTCGCTCTGCCTGTGGCAGCCAAGACTCTAGGACATCAGTGACATCACTTTTGTGGCGCAGGGCGAAGACCGAGCGATAACGGGAGTAGTCATCAGTGAGGCACAGAACATACCACCCAAGGCCACCGAGGAAATCCTGGGGCAATGGACCCATGACATCGGCATGGACGAGGTCAAGAGGGTGCGAGGTGCTGGACTCAGAGGTAGAGAATGGTGAGCGGTGCATTTTGCCAGTGGCACAATCCAGGCAGGTGGACATGCAGGGTGGAGAGAAGGTGGTGGGATGAAGACCGTGTGCAGGTGGAAGGCAAAGTAGGCGTTGGATCGCGGCAGTGTGAATTTGGCAGAGACGACGATGCAAGAGATCGGCATGATCAGGGGACAGCAAAGGAGTGACATGAACAAGTGCAGAGGCAGCGGAGGACGAAGGCAACATGAGTGGCACACGGAATAGACGATCACAGCGCACACCACGAAGAACAACACGGCCAGAGGAGCGAAGGGAAATGGAAGCAAGGCCGCGACTGGACGAGAAGTCCATGCCCTGATCGTCGAGGGTGGTCACAGAGAGAAGACTGACTTCAAGGTCGGGAACACACCGAACATCGGGCAGGTAAACAGTGCCGCCGGGCCCAACAAATCGAACGACACCAACACCTTGGACAGGAAGCAGCTGGCCTGAGCCTGTGCGCACAGACCGGACAGACTGAACGGGCCCGAGAGACACGAAGGAGGTACGACAAGAGGTCATGTGATGGGTGGCCCCTGAATCAATGATCCAGAGACCAAGGGAGGCACGAGTGGTGGGAAGGACTAAACAGACAGCCACAGTGCCACGAGCAGAGGGGGAAGTGACATGACCAAGACGACAGGGGAACGTGTGAGACTGCCAGTGTTCAATCCATGGACGATCAGCAGACAAGCCCCCTTGCACACTACCCGACGCGGACCCACGAAGAGTGACATCCGACTCACATACAGAGAAACGACACTGGCCACTCACACTCTCACCTCCCTGGGAACGAAGGTGTAGAAGCTCAGCGAGGCGACGTTCAAGACTGCGCTCTTCGTCGCGACGATCCGAGGGACGGTCGGAGGAGCGGTCAGAGGCACGATCGAAGTAGTGGCCATCGTCGCGACTCCAGTGAGGAACAGAGTAGTGTGAGGATGGAGGACCATAGTATGGAGGGCCAGATGGCGGGGGAACCCAACCCCAGGGGTTGGGCGCAGGAGGTGTCTATTGGAGAGGTGCAGATGTCGTGGTGAGGACTGAGGCAGATGAAGAGGATGTGGAGGAGGAAACTGTCATGGCAGATGCAGCAGTGGAAGCGGCAACACCAGTGCGCGCCCAGTGAGCACGCATGGAGGAGGCGAGGCGTGCGTCATCACGGGGAGCAGGACACTTAGGCGCAGAGTGACCAGTGGCGCCGCAGTTCCAGCAGGTGACGTCAGCTGCTGAAGTGGCGGAGCCCTTGTCGCCACGGCCACCCCCACGGCCTTTGCCCCCACGACCTCCACCTCGGCCAGAGCCAGAGCCATTGCCTCTCCCGCGGCCAGCAGCCTGTGTGGAGTGAGCAGAGGCCTGAGATGGCACGGCAGCAGAGGATACTGCGATGTTGGCCGATGGTGTGGAGGTGGTAACTGCTGCAATGGCAGCGCGATGAATGCGCTTGTTCTGGAGGGCGTTCCACCAGTCAGTGAGACGTGCAGCAGTGAAGTCAAAGAGAGGACCAATCCCTGGTGGGGAGTCGGCTGGGACAGGGGAAGAGGCAAGGCGCTCAAGTTCTGTCTGGGAGACATGAAGATACAGGTCGAAAAGCTCAGGGATGAGACCAGCCACAATAGAGAGACATGCAGAGAGAGGGCCAGGTGCAGCCTTGCCAAGGTCGCGCAGAAGACGCAGACTGCGAGCCCAGTATTCATCTGCTGTCTCATCTCCTCTCATTTGCAGTGTGTTGAATTGTACTGTGAGTGCACTCTGAGCGGCATGACCAGTTACAGTTTTCCGACGGCGAATGAGTGCATAGGCTCCTACTGGGTCTGCACTGGTGCCTCGGATGGGATCGGCGTTGTACGTCCCGATGTCATCCAGCAGATTTTCAGGGCCGNAGGTGCAGCCTTGCCAAGGTCGCGCAGAAGACGCAGACTGCGGGCCCAGTATTCATCTGCTGTCTCATCTGCTCTCATTTGCAGTGTGTTGAATTGTACTGTGAGTGCACTCTGAGCGGCATGACCAGTTACAGTTTTCCGACGGCGAATGAGTGCATAGGCTCCTACTGGGTCTGCACTGGTGCCTCGGATGGGATCGGCGTTGTACGTCCCGATGTCATCAAGCAGATTTTCAAGGCCGGCGTTGATGAGTGCTCGCACAGCTCGCGCTGCCTCTGCTGGCTGTGGCACAAACGAGGTTTTGGCGGGCGAGTAATATTCCCACAACAGTTCACCCTGAGCCCATGCACTGAAGCGCGTCTCCCAGGACGTGAAAGTGAGCTTTGAGGTGAACTGTGGCGGCGGTGTCTCAAAATCTTTCTGCCGAGGAGGTGGAACCATCCGAGGTGTGGCTGAGGCAGAAGGAGAAGAGGAGTTAGCAACGCCACCAACAGGTGGCACTGAAGAGCCTGTAGATCCTGACTTGTCAGAGGGAATGACCGATGCAAATGCTGGAACGGTACGAAGACGCTCTAGCACCAATGAGGCTACTGTGGTTGCTAACTCCTGCTGTGCATCACGCTCACGTTCTAACTCATCCTGTGCCTTGCGGCGCTCAGCCTGAGCCTCACTAAGAGCGGCCTGGAGGGCCTCTAACTTCTCTTCTGGTCCAGGCATGGTAGGGAGAAGGACGAGATGAGACCACAGATGAGAAGAGAAGGGAAGAGAGGGATGAGCTCACCGAACTAATGACGGGGCAGCAGGGCGAAGAGGGGGGACACCACCGCTGCTGCTGAGGAGAAGAGTATTGCCACCCAGCCTGCAGCTGCCACAGTCAAGCAAAGGAGGCCGGTGACAGAAGCTCTAGCGACTGCCGCAGATGCAGACGCAACCAGCACCCCTGTAGTGATGTGTGGGGTGGGTTCCCGCGGGCCACCCGTAGGAGTCAAGACAGCTGCCGCTGTGGAGGCTCGGATAGAGCTGACAGCTGCTGAAGTGGCGTCTGCAGCTGTGGAGGCAGTTGTGGCAATGGCGGTTGCCGTTGCTGTAACTTGAGTGGCAACGTTTGCTGCTGCAGTAGCAAGTAGTGTCCGGGAAGCTGCTGAGTGCGTATAGGCGCCTGCTGCTCGACCCACTGCAGTCTGTGTAGGGGCCCTGCACGCACGAGCGGTGGCAGCAAATGTGGCCGCAGCGCCTGCTGCAGCGTCAAGAATGGCCCCAGTCAAGCTAATGGGGTCGGCGTGTAGTGGGAGAGCGGGGACGACACCAGGAATCTCCGGTGTAGGTGCTGGTTCTGAAGATGCAGGTGCAGCGGACGACGGACCGATGATAGTGTTGGACGTAGAAGAGGCGGCGGTTGGTGAGCTGCCACCAGATGGTTGCATTGTGGAGGGATGGGGCGGCGACGATGGAAGGTTGTCCGCGGTGTAGACGTGCGCGTGAATCTCCTCCTCACTTGCAACCGCCTCCCTCTCAGCGATCTCAGCAAGCTCCTCTCGCCAGTAGTCGGTGTCCAGCATACGGAACCAGAGTGGGGTGTCGTCGTGTGGGTGCCTGTTCAGTAATGGTGAATCCAGAGTGGCGGTTGTGTGGGTGATGGAAGTGCGAAGAAGTGCACGATGGTGTGTCAAGAAGCACGATGATCCACGGACGGTTGCGAGAGAGTGCAGGTTTGCCCGTGAGTCGTGGAAGTGAGACACTGCAAGCGTGGGTGTGCGTGTGCAGTCTCAGGCATCCGAGTGTAGTCGCGGACGGCAGCGGAGAGATCAAAGTTGGCTGAGAGAGCAGCCAGGAGCGCAGCTGAGTGGGCAACACCCGAGAGAGGTCAGGAGGGACACCCTGGAAGAACCGGGGGCGTCGAAGGCAGCCGAGGACAGCCAAGAGGGCTGCTGAGATCGGAGAGCGGCTGCGAGCAGCTGCAAGAGCAGTTGAGTACCGAGAGCGGCTGAGGGCAACAATGGCCGAGGAAAGCTGGGGGCAGCAGTGAGAACGGTTCCAAAGCTGCCCGAGAATAAGGGCAGCAGCGACTGACTGTCTTGTTGCCTCAGGCCGGAGAGACGGCCGGCGGCGGTGCAGAGTGCCCGCTACGATGATGTGTGGCCCATGGGAGACGTGGGCCGCGGAAGTTCAAGGACCAGGATCGACGAGCAGTAGGATTGAATCCTCATCGCTCTGATACCAGTAGTTGCTAGAAAGTTGCTAGCCTAGCTTATCCAAGTATGGGGTGAGAAACTGCTAGGAAGCTTCCTAGCCTTGCTGCTGCTGACGTGGCGACACTGTCCAGTCAGCTGATGCACTAGCAAGCAGGCAGGTGCAAGAAACAGCAAGGATCAGGCTAGGGAGACGCGCAAAGTCTCATAAGCTCCAATAGCTTAGTAAATGCAGAGAGAAATGACAAATGACAGGTCCAGGGCATAAGTACCTGCCGCGGCGCACAGCGGGTGTCGCACGCGGCAGTCCAAGAACTGTCCTAAAACCGGCCCAAAACCACTGTTTTGGCCATAACTCTACGCACACATGTCAGAATCCTGCGCCGTCTGAACCTAGACGTGCAGAATCAAAAGACGCACGCAACGACTGGTCACATGCATGCATCCATCGACTGACAGAGAGTATATAATGCAAAAACATGCAAATGGGTCTCATGCCCAGTCCGCCGAAAGGCGCCTGCAAGACGTAGAAGGCACAGCAAGGAGTCCCGGTGACATCTGGGGCTCTGGAACAGTAGTCGGTCAGCTCCAGACGGGTAGGCCGCCGCCTGTCGTCGCGCCGGTGTCACCAGGGCCGCCTGCCTCAGGGATCTGCACGAGTATGGACACGGCCGAGTGGTCACAGTAAACTGTACAGAAACGGCACAAATCACAACAC
>SZWC01003634.1:129825-144145 GCA_023375785.1 Penium margaritaceum
CGCTGCTGCTGCTGCGGCTGCTGTCGCGCTGCTGCTGCGGCTGTGGCTGCTGCGCTGCTGCTGCTACTCAGCTGCTGCGGCTGTGGGGGAGGACTGCTGGCACCGCCGCCGCCACGCCTCTCTGCGTGGTGGTGCGAGTCGCTGCTGCCGTCTCTGCAGCTGCTGTCTCACGTTGACGGCGGTCGACCTCCTCCAACGGGTCCCAGAAGATCTGCTGCAGCGGTGACTCTCACTGCTGCTGCTCTGCTGCGTCTCTGCTGCGCAGCTCGGTGAGATCTGTCTCACCGCTCTGATACCATGAGAAACTGCTAGGAAGCTTCCTAGCCTTGCTGCTGCTGACGTGGCGACACTGTCCAGTCAGCTGATGCACTAGCAAGCAGGCAGGTGCAAGAAACAGCAAGGATCAGGCTAGGGAGACGCGCAAAGTCTCATAAGCTCCAATAGCTTAGTAAATGCAGAGAGAAATGACAAATGACAGGTCCAGGGCATAAGTACCTGCCGCGGCGCACAGCGGGTGTCGCACGCGGCAGTCCAAGAACTGTCCTAAAACCGGCCCAAAACCACTGTTTTGGCCATAACTCTACGCACACATGTCAGAATCCTGCGCCGTCTGAACCTAGACGTGCAGAATCAAAAGACGCACGCAACGACTGGTCACATGCATGCATCCATCGACTGACAGCGAGTATATAATGCAAAAACATGCAAATGGGTCTCATGCCCAGTCCGCCGAAAGGCGCCTGCAAGACGTAGAAGGCACAGCAAGGAGTCCCGGTGACATCTGGGGCTCTGGAACAGTAGTCGGTCAGCTCCAGACGGGTAGGCCGCCGCCTGTCGTCGCGCCGGTGTCACCAGGGCCGCCTGCCTCAGGGATCTGCACGAGTATGGACACGGCCGAGTGGTCACAGTAAACTGTACAGAAACGGCACAAATCACAACATGGGGATGCATGTTTGCACTGCAAGCACCAACGTAGAGGGCACGCCATGGATGCGGCAACTTGTTTAAGATCAATCGAAGACAAGGGGTGAGGAGGAGCGATGGTCACTTAGAAGCCGGTGAGCGTGCACTCACCACGGGCATCACGCCCACGCGAGAACACACCGCCACACGGGGGTCGAGCCCGACCACTCGGAATTAACTGAGGGCGGCTACTCACCAATGCACGGCCAAAACCGGCATGGTGGCCCCCTAAGGATCAGCACCCGGGAAAATGCAGCTCCCCCATCACATGAAAACAAGAGAATATGATGCAGGGCACGGCAGTGAGAATGTACGCACCCTAGCATCTACCGCATCACAAGAATCATAAAGACATCATGCAACTGTCATGTGAGTGCCTGAGGGCACCACTGGGTCCATCAGCAGCTTGGGGACATCGATGGCTTCAACCAGCATAGACGCGCCAGTCAGCTCCCCAGGTGATCCCATGGTCCCCTTAATCTGTACATGTGTGTGTGCATAATGTGAGAGGCAAGAGGGCACAGAGTTGAGTGGCCAACGAACTTCAACACTCATGCAATAGTCGCAACGCTAGATAGGTGACTCGGTTATTTCTCGCTTAACACTGAGTTATTTAGTTCCAAGAACTGGGTATATACAACTAACCAACCTAGCAAGTCTCCTTCATCATCTCCTTTTTGGTAGCATTCAGGTACGACCTCAGTGTTGTCCCACATGCATTTTCTGTGCGCACTTGTAATATCGCACGAGTTTCTTCATGAGATTTCGCGAGGAAGTTATTCCGCTTCTCGCTGTGTGGTAGGGTGTATCAAGAGTGGAAGGGAACTGCAAACTAGTTGCTGTGGAGCACCTTCTATTATTTGCACTACACATTGATCTACCAATGCACCCCACTCTACATCAAGATCTGGCAACACGAGGGAATACATCGCAGAAGAGAACGTCCAACCCAGTCAGATACCTCACGAACAGAGATGTTGTGCAGTGTTTTTCTCCGATAAATATTTATTTTCTCCGATACATATTTTGAAATCTTCTAATACCCCCAGAGTTCCAAGTCAAGTGCAGCTTCTCAAAACCCTTCCGGCAATAATCAGTGGAAGCCATGCGAGTTGTCACAGAAAGCAGCCAGGCTCCCCTTAGGCTGGCTTGGCAGGGGCTAGGCGGGCCAATCAAAGGAAAAGGGGAATCAACACTCCATGCCAGCAAGGAGACTGGCACACTCTATTGAATCATTCTAGTCCACCACGGCCTTCATCTGAAACAGCTAATGGCCCACGACAGGGTCGACCATCCCAGGCACATGGAGCAGAATCCATACGAAGAAATCTCCAGAAGAGACATGGGACCGTGTCCGACACGTTCTCAGTCACAATCGGGGCTCGCGCTCGTAATCACCACCATCCCACACACCTAACGGACCAAGAATGCGGTCGCGTTGAACACCTCCATCGCCGACCTCCTGGGAGTGGGGAACTGCACTTGGCTCCTGTAGATGAAGTTGACGATCGGGTTGGGGGGCAGGATGTTGTTCACCGTCACCGTCTGCTGGCTCAGGCCCGTCGTGAGCTGGAAGGAAAGGGATCTGCTGGTGATGGCGTTGCCCACGTACTGCCAGACGGAGCCGTAGCTCCGCTGCATCGGCAGGAAAGCGCCGCCTCCAAGCCTAATACCGACCTTCTTCAGGTCGCCTGATCCTCCCACGTTCTTGATGAGCACTGCAGAAGGGGGAGGCGCATTTCCAACGTGAGCATCTCCAAGTCGGAAGCAGGGGCAGAGTTGCCAACCGTGGCATGAGCAGGAGGGGTGTAGGGGAAGGGAGGAGGGAATAAAGCGGGGAGGGTTGTGCAGGGTAAAGGGGGGGGAGATAGTCACCTGCGATGTAGGACGGATTCGCCACCTTGGGAGAGAAGATGATGCCGCCGCTGTACACGCAGGGCACGCGCTTCACCCTCACAGGCACGTTCTGCACACGTGATACGTCAAATGCCACCACCACACAGCAACAGCAACATCACCACCGACGACATTTATGGTTGGCCATGTCCATGGACGGGGAGACTGCAACGCACTGCGTGTTTCACTCTGCGCTCAGCGGCAGACATCCACTCTCTGTTCGCGGTGAGGCACGCGCACGGTCGTCACGTGCGCAGCCACGGCGGCCGTGCTGGTTCAGTGCCTGCCACTTGATTTGCCTGACACGAGTGCGACGGCTGTGAGGAGAATGCGGCCGGTGTGCGCAGGTAACGCTTTGCGGAGGGCTTGGTAGACGTGCGCTGTCGCTGATAAGGACCTTGAGCACTGCCCGGCTGAGGACCCGCTGAGGACCTTGCGCAGTATCCCACCGGGAACCCGTCACATCAGCCCTTCGGCTCTCTGCCGGGTGAAACGCAAACCCTTGGCTGCGCTGCCGCGTCGGCGGCAGCCCAGTCCCGGCTGGCCTGCCGCCGACGGCCCGGCCGATGATGCAACTCGTTTGCAGACTGGGGTTACTGTCTCCTGTTCGGAAACGCCGGACCCTGGAATAGACAAACTGGGCGTCGTTGTGATGAATGGACGGAAGAGATTTGCGGCGAAGCAGCGCAGATCCATTCTTCTCCGCGTGACCGCTCGTGCGTGCACTAGGTGCAGCTGGTCACTCACTGTTGATGGCTTTCGTCGGCTCTTGGCAGACGTCCCCCCGTTTCAAGTGAGAGAGCCAGACTGTTCAGTTCATCCAGGAAAGTCGACCAGCCACGAGGAGGAAGTGTGCCCGAACGTTGGTGAGTTGCGTCTCTGACATGCGGCGTGGCAGAAGGGCGAGGCTTGGCCCAGGCCTCGCATGCCCGAGACACAATATCGCCATGTTCTACACGTTTGAAGCATTCGTCAAATTCGAAAGGTTAGTCTGAGTTGACACGCTTCACCATTGGTCGCATTTCAGGCAGCTGCCACATCTTTCTTCTCTTTCAATCACAATTCCAACCAGTTGTCCTCATGGTTTGGGGCCGCCAATGACTCACCCCAATGTTGGGGTTGGTGGCGATCACGTTCCACACGGCGGGTGCAAGAGAGAGGCTCTTCCTGGGACGGTCGCACCACCCGCCGGACGACTTCTGCGGGCAGAGGTTGCTCACCGTCACCATGGGCGATACACTGCGCGTGCAGATCTTGCTGTTCACGCACTGCACCTTGTAGCACGCCCCGCACAGGGCGCCGTTACCATAGATGGCGACGGATGCGCTGGCGGTGTTGACGCCGTACCCGCTCTCGGCAGCAGTGCCGTATCCGCAGGAACCGCCGTCACCCTGGCCGCCGTAGTAGGAGGATGTGAAGCCTGGAGTCCACCGCACCGGGTAGACAGCGTGGGCAGGTGCGACGGCGCAGAGGGCCGTAAGCAGGGCAGGAAGCGTGAGTAACAGGATCGCCATGGCGGAAAGTTGGGGAGGCGAAGCACGCACGGGCTCACGTCCACAGGTAGCTCGTTTGAACGTCAGCCGTCTTTGGTGGGAGGTAGGACGTCCCCAACAGATAGGTCTAAGGAGATCCGGAGGTGGGGGCGGAAGTTGTTTAGTTGCACGAGCCGCATCTTGCCTGACCAGGCCTGATCGAGTCCTCGTCTGGGTCCCATTTTGCATTCTTAGCTCAGTTGAGACGCGCAGCACAGCACAGCGTAGCAGGTCTGTGCTGCAGTTCTGTGGCAGAGCGATCTGGTTGTGGAGATTGCATTCTTAGCTCAGTTGAGACGCACTACGCGACCGTTGGATGTCGGTCCTAGGCGGTTTGGCGTTCTCGCTTGGGTGATGTCCCCTGCCGCGCGGCGAGGTCGAAAAGCGGCCGTGACATAATTTGGGGCTATACGGCGTGGAGGCAGGCGATTGCCCGGTGCGGGCACACCGAGATCGGTGGCATCGATTACAGCCCTATTTCGATCGGACCGGAATCGCAACGAGAAATGCAAGAGGCATCCGATTAAGAAAACTCCCAGAGCATACCAAGGGATTGTGAACCTGAGAATATATCTGCGTATTTCGGAATTCACATTCAATGCCTCTGGGCCATACACTATCAGATACGACCTAGAGGGAAGGGGTGGCTGTTGCGCTTTCGCGCGTTGCTTTTCTGGAAGTGACAGGGAAGCGAGAAAATCCTTGGCTTGGCAAAGTGTCGCCACCCATTGGCAATCCGTCACGTGGCACGCGATTTCGTCAGCCTCCGCCGGTCGACCTGCTTTGACTAATATTTGCCGCGCGCCGACATGCACCGAAGCTAGTTATAGGTCGGAGAATATGGCGGCTGCCCTTCGCGTCTCAACTCTTTCGTCGAGCTCCACCCGTGGTTTGCTTTCAATTCAACCTCCAATCTGAGAGGTGATGAGTTTCAGAAATCTTTTTAGAACCTCCGTCCATTATCAACGTTTGGTTCGTGTCGCCAAGATTGCATTCGAACACGTACCTGTAAAAGAATACAGCAAAGAAAGCTTTGGGAGTATCACACTACTACAACTACCAAGGTGCGAGCACCCAATTGTACAATTGGGCCCCAACACAGTGAAAACCCGCTAAAGCGATACAAGAAGAAAAAACACATGACATCATTTGCAGAATCTGAATTCCAAAAAAAACCCATGTCACCACGTTATGCAATGCACTAAACATTCTTTCTTTAAACTATACAAACTTTGTGTGGGAATATTATCGACTGATGTGAAAAATAAAAGAATTTAAATTGACTTAAAATTGTAAAAATAAAAATAAAACCACCTAAAAATGTCGCTATTCTCCTAATGTGCTGGAACTAAACACAATGGCTTCATTCATTTCTCGTACACATTCAATCGTAACAAAGTCATGCTAAATATTTTTTTATGATCATTAGACACTTCTTGGAAAATATTTTTAAATTAATAGAATGTATGGCGCATCATGATTTTAAGCAGTGATTTAAGTGATGCGAAGCAATGGTCAAGAAAGGCCTCATCTTTCTTCTTGAAATATTTCACTGGAGCATTTTTATTTTCAAAGCTCTGCAGAGATGAAATATGAGGGTAGTTCAGCTGTACAAAGGGAGGCAAAATATGCCCATCATAGGATTTTGATGTGCTGCCCCATCAAACCACTCATAACATTTGAATGTGCCACCTTTGTAGAGCCAAAGACACAAACTATGGTTTTCTGTTCAGGATGTGATTCCTTGAGTCTTTATGTTGGGTTCTACATTACTAAAGACCAGGAAAGTGCCTCAAAGCTCCCTAACTTTGTTGTTATTTACATGGCAACACTACCCAGTGAACTGACGCACTGGCATGCAAGGCATGTGCAAGAACAACAAGGGTTAGGCCAGGAGAGACATGCATAACTTCTTCAGGTTCAGAATCTAAAAAATTGATGGAGATATGGCAAGTGAAAAGCTCTCAGCATAAGCAGTTGTTGCGACTAACGGCTGGTGGCGCACGGTGCATGTCGGTTTGCCCTACAAGTGGTCCAAAACCATTGTTCTGGCCATGACTCAGTGCAAAAGCATTCAAACGCAACACCATCTGAACCTACAAATGTAGTAGCTTGAGCTACAAGCTTAGACTGCACGAATGCCCTAGTTCGGCTTTGATGGGTATATACACAATAGAAAAACATCTAATCCTGGCCTACAATGAGTCCACCAATAAAACCCTTGACTTTGCAGAAAAACACCAAGATGTCTCGACATTTCTTTAAGATACCGTTGCAGCTGCCCTATAGCTGCAGCTAAGTGGAGCACTACACAATGGCGCTTGGGTGCCAGTTGTGTTCGCATGAGGGATCTCAACGAGTATGGACGCGATCGATTGGTGGTACACAGGCGAGGACGGCTCACATCACAACAAACACAAGGAAATAGGCCACTGTGAATCCCATACCACAAGATATGCCCATCGTCAATGTAACGCCTACGGAATGTCAATGTGTCATTTGTGAGGTGGTGGTACTCTTTCTTTAGGCAACTCATGATCAAGTCTGAAAAATCTAGGAAACTGGACTACTCATGGACGTGCCCTTTACCTGATGGAAATTTGTATCCTAGGAGATGCATAGGAGATGCGCGTCACCCAATTAAGGAGTTGTATAATGTCTTCCGGTATGTGTGGATGCCAAGTTTGATGAGGAAGTTGCTGAATGAACTTCAGAGCATTTGAATGCTTGGGTAGAGAGAACCAAAAACATCAAGCACAAATCTCTTTAGATGGAAAACATTTCTTTCATTTCTAGTGACAAGGCGATGCCCCATTGGAGGTAAGTAGGTTGTGTCGCAATAATGTGTTGTACCCTTCGAAGTAGCCACTGAGAGACGTTGGAAGTGATCCCATTGTAACATGAGACAATGGGACAATCTACAGGTGGTTTTTTGTACACCATGACAATGTAGTAAAAATTGTTATCCCTGAGCAGATGGAGATGTTTTGTGTGGAAAACACTTGTTTGTGAGGGTGAGAGACCCAAAGCTATGTTTCAACTCAAAAAATCTAAGAAGATGTTTCTTCATCTTCATGAATGTCATAAAGGCGAGGCTCAAATGTGCTCAAATCATGAAGATGAGAGGAACAAGTATGGATGTATGTGACTTTGTCTAGGAATAGCAACCCCAAGATTAGTTTCTTGCTGATTACATAACACTGTTTCTTTCTACTCTTGTTGATTAACAGGCCAACAAAAATTGCTGGTTTGTACATTCGCAAAGAAGCACTTGAATAAGCCAAGCAAGAAGCATCTCCCTACATCAAAATCTAAAACTCTTCTTCCACTGATTGAGGTTTCGATGGATGTCTCCATGGTGGATTGAGAACGCGGAGATGATGCCATGTTGTTTGTCTCAAGAGCCAAACTAGCCTTACATTTTGGAAGAAAACATGGAGCAATGTCATGGAGCTAACAAATGGAAGGGTTCTTGGTTTTAAGACTATGTTCAAACTGATTCCTTGAGGTTAAATGTCATCATGCGAGAGATGTCTAGGGGACAGAATATAAAAATCTTGACTTGTGAGATACAAGGAGCACATTATGCGTAGCTATTCCATCCCTTGCTAAATTATTCCTATGTTTGAGGCTATGGATGACGTGTACTAGAAATAACAAACATGTAAAGGGTCTGTCATCCCATAGAACTTACATTTTTCAATAGTGAACAAGGTTTATTGATAGAAGCGTCAGCAGGTGTCTGACTCAATTCAAACTATCTGAAATATCTCATAAATCTTCCATACTTGATTACATTATTAAAAATGATCCGGATTCTACATCATCAAGCAATTCTTAGAAAGTATCTGCTCATGTAATGTTAACGTAGGCAGCTGCAATGGATGGAGCTGGTGTGGTAGACTACAAATGTCGGGAGTTAGCAGGGGTAATGTGAGATGGCTCGCCGTAAGAACAGATTGGATAGCATTGGGCTTATGCCAATGGGACAGCCAGCTGCTCTTCAGAAAACCTCTACTGTGGAGCAAAGTTGCAGAAATCCCACTTTGTTGGCATGTCAACATACACTTTCCGATGATGTGGACTTTTGCATGCTTGTTGCTTGTGGGTTGTGTTGTTAATCCTGCTTGGGTGATGTCGTAAAATCTTTCTGTAAGCAGCCGCTCTCAGAATATTCTGGGAGTTCTAGCTCAACCCAAGGGGTGATTGGTGCTCACACCACATGCTTAATGTACAAAGTGGGGTTCCTTTCAGGGTGTAGCTTTTGCCTCTGCTCCACTCAACACCTCGTAACTTATTTCTACTCCTTCAAATGAGCTTCATAACACAACTATGGTGTCTCTCACTCTCTAATCCCCTCATTCCCTCTCCCTCACTTCACTCTACTAACTTTTGGTAGGAAGGCAATGAGACAGAATCATGTCACCCTTTCCTCGCCAGTCTCTCATGCAACGGGATGTAAACGCTTGACCATATTTTCCACCACTCTCAGCCGAGGACACGCCATGGTGTATGCACCACACACTTGCAGTCATCGACAAATGCATCTACTATAATGCTACATCTTGCAGCAAGATAGGTTGCACACGACCATGTAGCCAGTAGCGGAATTGAACAAGGCAAAGGGAGGATTGGTTGCCTGTAGGCAGTCTGGCAGGCCTCTCTTGCCCATGCACTGACCTGCACATCACCTGTCACTTGGCTCTTTTGTGGTCGTCCACAGTTTGTGTCTCTCCACTTGGAGCAAGCGGTCATTGGTGAGGACCTCCATTGCCAATTTTACACATGTTACAGTAGCTGTAGCCACTCTGTCCGATCTTCTTGACGCATGTGATCATCACCGCCGTGCTCACAGCTGTAGCTACAGCCAAGGCCACATCTACAACCGTAGAAATCAAGCTTACTACCATAGCCATAGCCGTCTCTGTAGCTGCGGACGGACCCATTAGGCCATTGGTGTGGTTGTGGCATTGTTCTATCATTGTTCAAAAGCTGGAGCATCAGCTACAACACTTGCCTCATCCTTACCGGTGGTCATAGTGACAGTCGCAGCTGCAACTGTACTCGCCGCTAATGGCTATAGCTGCTGCTGCCACCCTAGCTGTCACTAGCAACCGTAGTCGCAGATGCAATCCTGGCCTTCGCTAGCCATTATAGCCGCAGGTGCATCCCAACTCAGCTGTGGCCTGTCACTTCGACATCGCCATCACTGCAGCAGCCATAGTAGTCCTCTTTCGGCATCAGTTGTGCCATTTTTATCGTCAGCCTAGCTTCACCAACAAAATCACCGTCTATCTTCTCTCAGTCTAAGGAGGAGGAGGCCGCCAACAATGAAGAGGAGAGGAGCAGCGGGCCGACGAGGTTCACGAGTATCGACATCAACACCATAGGCATGTACTTGGCAGTCACAACAACCATCACAGCAGCATGAGTCAGCACGGCAGCAGCCCTAACCACCACATGCTACACCAGCCGGCCAGCCATCCTTCACACCGTTTATGCGTGAGGGCTTGGTGGTTGCCGAGGGTTTCAGCCATTCCTACGCCGTGTTTGATGTAGTAGCAGCTGCTGCGTCACATTTATAAGCACAACTAGATTCTTACATGCACCCACAGCCACTACTAGTGGGCATGCCAAGGAGGAGTTTACCCAGACAGTTTCCACCTTCGAGCAAATCACTGTAGCTGGTGTGAACGTGGTGAAGCAGGTTTCCATAGCAACAGGTGTAATTTTAATTGCTACCGTCAAATGAGCCACACCAACCTCATCATCTGTCTAGTCTAATCGGACTACCAATCTCTCCTCTCTTGTCTTTACCATGCCAGTTATCTCTCCCACCATGGATCATTCCTACACCCTCGTTGCCACATCCACGGCTACAACAGCTATCTCCACAGCTGCACTGATAGGCTGTTTGTGTCTAGTATTCTCGGCAGCCTCCTCAGTCAGTGTGCTAACTACATCTGCCAATAATGTGCTCCCACCATAACTCTTGGTTCTACTACCTCGTCCTCCACGTGGTACACATTCCTCTTGACTTCCCTTCTCTCTTGGATGGGTCTTGGAATGTGAAGTGGCCTTTTTGTGCATGTATCTAAATAACTAGGCTTTGTCTCAACCTGCTTATCCCCGTCATCTCCACGTTTCCACGTCCATGGGAACAGGGAAAACTTTCCAAGAAACCTATGAGAATCCATCTTCTTTGTATTTCCATCCATCATGCCTGACCACAAAGTAGCCATGGTAGAGCTCAAGGAGCAACTCAACCAGACCCATCTTGCACAAGAGATGCTGACAGTTTATGAAGCAGAAGCTGACCTTGTGATGCTTCGTTTGCAATGTGACGGCTGATGAGTACTAGGCTCGTAGCCTCAAGCTACTCCGCAATCTTGGTAAAGCCATGCACGTACATCTCTCTATATGTCTATTCATCATCGCTGATCTTATCCTTGAGCAGTCTGATCTCTTCCTTCATGTCACTCAATCTGAACTTGAGTGGCTCACCTCTAAGCCCATTGTTACTGATGCACCAACCTGCATTGGCACACTTTGTGAATTTATTGTTGCACGCCACACCGAATGGTGCATTTATGGTCAATCACCCCAAAAGTACACACCGATAAACTAGTGTACAAATCTTCAACATATGGGGAGGATGTTTCATGGAAACGAGTTCCCATTAATAGGGATATTTCCTGGAAGTTACGTGTACATCCTAGATACACAAGTATTTCAATGTATAATACCCTGGAAGTTTCATTGAAATTTCTTTGACTACTCGTATTTTTCAAATTATTTTCAAATTCTAATACTTCTGATTTAAGAGCAACAAATAGGTGATAGACATGTACTTGTTGAATGTGACCTATTTCGTGTTCATACGCTATTTGTGTTATGCTTGTTTTAACTTACCAAACCTATTTGTGTCGTATTTTGTTCTTAAGTGTACTTAATGTCTTTCAATTCCAGTGGGCGAAGTATTCATATTACGGGTATTTGGGTCCAAAACATACACTCGCCTCCATGTGTACAGGGCAAGAATGTCCGCTAGGAAATAGCGAGGCGACTTCGCCCTCGGAGTCAAACCTCACCGACTTCAAGAGTGACGTCGCTCCCTTTTGACATCGGCATCACCGATATCACAAGCAAGAACGTCGAGAACGGTTGATTTCGCCTTTGACAGTTCTTGCCATCAAACCAGGAGCAATCTCCTTTGTTACACCGGGGATTTGGTGCTTTATGTTTGTTAGGAAACCCCAAACTTAAAGCAAATCCCATAGTTTCACTGCGTGGATGGGGTTTTAAACATTGGAATACACAAGTTCGAACACTTCGCACTTCCACAGTACACCCCCATATACACTCCTCAGATACACTCGAGGTACTTTGGGGGACTGGTTGTCGGGGTCCTGTTATGGAACGTGTATGGATGGTGGTTATCGAAAACACACGAGTTGTAGTTCTGAGTGTCTATCCGCGACACTATTCGCTACACCACACTGATACACTCTCGATTCGGAGGAGGGGTATGGATAGTCCTCTAGCCCTCCCCCCCTCCAAGTCGAAAGTGTATTGGGGCGGTGTATTGGAGTGTGTATCTGAGGGGTATCAAATATGTAAACTTGTGTACAAAGAGAGAGTACCACAAAACAGCGAGCTCATCGGCGCAGGCAACGTCCCACTGTGCGGCCTCAGGAGAGGCTCGTGCCTCTCACAGGGTGGCTGGGTCCTCCGGGCGTGCTGTGGAACACACTAAGAGAGCGTGTGCATCTTGAGCCCCTAGTGGGATGCGCGCGAGTGCAGCCATGACAGCGTGCCGATGCTCGTGATGGAGCATGGCGTAGCCTAGTGCGGAGCCTGGGCGAAGGTCTGCAATGATGGCCGAGGTGGTCAAGCCGAGGGCCTTGGTGCCAGGGTCCCCACTCACGACCGTGGGAGTGGAGGAGACACGTGGAGCCACGGGGGGCCGACGCGCCACGGAGCGTGGTGCGACAGTCCGCACGCTCGTCGACGGTCTGGGTCGGAGGCTGCCGCCTGGGCCACGTGTGTAGCGTGGCAGGGCAGGAGATGGCATTGAGTCCGACGGGCCAATGGAGGCAGACGGGGTTGCTAGCCCGGATGGGCTAGTGGATGCAACCGGGGCAGCTGGCCCGGATGGGCCAGCGGACGCGAATGGAGCTGCTGGCCCGTAAGGGCCACCGGATACAACTGGAGCTGCCGATCCGGAGGGACCAGCGGACGCGACTGGGGCTGCTGGCCCGGAGGGACTGGCGGGCGCGTATGGGACTACTGGACCGAAGGGGCCAGTGGACACGACTGGGGCTGCCTGTCCGGAGGGACAAGAGGACGCGACTGGGGCTGCTGGCCCGGAGGGACTGGCGGGCGTGTCTGGGACTACCGGACCGGAGGGGCCAGCGGACACGACAGGGGCTGCCGGCCCGGAGGGACTAGCGGACGCGTCTCAGACTGCCGGCTCGGAGAGACTAGTGGACACGACTGGGGCCGTGGGCTCGGAGGGGCAGGCAGACGCGACTGGAGCTGCTGGCCCAGAGGGACCAGCGGACGCGTCTGGGGCTGTTGGCCCGGAGGGACCAACGGACGCGACTGGGACTGCCGGCTCAGAGGAACTCGGGGATGTGTCACCCGGAAGCGACAGGACGGAGGACGGACTCACTCCCCCACGCGAAGGGATAGACACAGATGAGCCGGAGCGAATGAGGTCGCGAGGAAACAGGTCCTCGAAGAAGAGTGCATCCCGGGACTTGACGATGCAGTGCCGGGAGGGATCCCAGAAGCGCCAGGCCTTGGACTGACAAGAGACACCGAGAAAGGTACAGGGACGTCCGCGGGGGGTGAGCTTGCCGCCCTTCTGCGGGGCAGGCAGCCACACCACGGCCACGCAATCCCAGACGCGAGCCGGGCGGAGGTCAGCACGCTGACCGCACCAATGCTGGTAAGGCGTGGACTGGCGGGGAAGGGGACCGTGGGGAATTCGGTTCCAGACCCAGGTCATGTAGGCCATGGCTTCAAAGTAGAAGCAACCGTAGAGACTGGACTCGACCCGCATGGTGCGGATGGCGTCGGCCAGGGTACGGTTCCACCGTTCAGAAACACCGTTCTGGACGGGCGTGTAGGGCACGGATGTCTCATGGTGGATGTTGCGTGAGGCGAGAAAGGTCGTGGCCTCGTCCATGTACTCACCACCGCGATCGGAGCGAAAGCGGCGAAGAGGGCGGCCACACTCGCACTCCGCAAGGACAAGCCAGTCCTGGATGGTGCGGGCGACATCCCTCTTCTACCGAAGGCCAGAGACCCTGCGCTAGCGAGAGTAGTCGTCAGTGAGGGTGAGGACATAGCGGTCATGCTCGCTAACGGACTCGGTGGGGAGAGGGTCCATGACGTCCGAATAGACAAGGTCAAGAGGGGCGGACGCACGGGAGGAAGACAAAAGGTACGTGGACCGGTGCATCTTCCCATGAGCGCAATCAGTACACTCAGTGGGGCACGGGAGGGGGGAAGTCTTCAGGTCAAGGCCCTTGGCCGGCTGGGTGCGGAGCATGCTGTCTACGGCGGCAGAGTGGACGTGGCAATGGCGGCAGTGCAGGAGGCCAGTGTGCGAAGGGGAAAGCATGCTGGTGACAAATACATGGCCTGTGGCGGCCGACTGGTAGGAGACGGAAGGGGAGGAGGAGAGACGGGACACATGCCACAGGTTGCCAAGGGCGATGGCGTGTAGTACTACGAGACCAGACGGACGTAGCGACACAATGCCAACACCACGCGAGTGCACAACGTCCATGCTCATGCGGTCAAGTGCCGTGACGGACAGGAGGCTGAGCTTGAGACCAGGGACGAAGAGGACATCGGTTAGAAAGACGTCACCGGCAGGACCACGGAAATGAACAACGCCAACACCACGGACAAGCAAC